>BPLR01015445.1:0-83071 GCA_021605095.1 Caerostris extrusa | reverse complement strand
GTATTACTCAAGTTTCTGCTATATATTTTTACGACTTGATCTTCTGCAAATAAAGCCGTTGGAAAATAAACTCTAAGTGGATGCAGAAAATGGAGGGAGCAACATAACTCCTTCGGAGATGAAATTTCATTTGATGGTGAAGAGATTTTGCGTTGTTGAAAGCTTTGGAATTCTATTCAATTCAGCATGTAGGGAAAAAAAGACGTAGCAAGAAAACGTGAGCACGTAACATCGTGTTTTCGAATATATTCCCGTGTCGAATGGGCAACAAATATAAACTATATAGACCAGTTTAAAGCGCAAGAAAAGTGTCTGGAGGAAGCATAGAATTCAATGGAAATGCAATTGTATTCTACCCCGTGTTCGATGAAGTGGATGCTTTTATTGCTTGAAGGTAACTAAAAATCCCATTTCTGTCAGAAAATAAATAAAATGATGTATTTTTATAATGTTTTTACATCAATGAGTGGGCTTTTAAAAAATTAAAATGACTATCTTTTTCATTTTTTTAAGAAATCTTTTAAATCTTTTAATGGACAAATCGTTTTCGTGAATATAAGTTTGAACTTAAGAAGAATTTTTTAAAAGATGTTTTTCACTTGAAAAGGAATATTACAACAGATATAATCCTTCCTACAATCCGCATTTTAAAGAATGCTTATTTCTTTTCGGTACTTTTACAATTTCTTATCCAGTAAAAAATCATGATTTAGATCTCGTTAATAAGCATTCGTAACGTAAATCTTCATTTCGAATCTCTTTTTGCTATCAGAGCCTTTATTCATTCCTTACCTCTTTTTCTGCATGCATGTCATTGCGTCTAATTCGCAGTGTCCGGCAACTCTAGACGGATATCCTATGAATAGTCTACTCATAGCTGGAGGCAAAGGGTTCAGTTGCTATTTGATGGAGCGCCCGTAGATAGAAGTCTGGCTTGAAGACTTGCTCTTTGCTGAAAAAGGAGGGCAGTGCCTTCCAGGAGGACTTTTTAGGGGGACTTTCGCATTTTTTGTGTATCTGTGAAAAAAACTGTAAAAGCTCCTACTCATGAACATCACAAACGCCCTCGAATCTCTTCGTTTTTGAAACAATGTCTACAACTATGACGTCAGCGGATTGAACCCTCAACCCCCATGCCCACCAGCGGCCCACGTTGCCACCGAAGGCGCGAGTCGGGCTATTTTTTTTTTTTTTCAGAACAATGGGGGGTTTTTTTAATAATTCCTGGATTAACTCTTTGGATATGAATAATAATTCCTGGATTAACTCCTGGATGTGAATAATAATTCCTGGTGAGTAATAATTCCTCGATGTACTGTCCATGAATACTTTATTCTCTCCACAATTGTTTGTAAAAAACTGAATGATTAACTAATTATAAAGCATCATTGATAATCTAGTTATAGTGATTATCTACTTATAATTGCTTATAATTATTATGCAATAGTAGAGTACTATTGCCCATTTCTTAGTTACGTGTTCAACATTCACTTTACAATTTTACGAAAGAAATTTAAAGCGGAGGTAAATTTGGTAATATTTGCAATAATTTTATCTGTATTAACCAATACAAGCAGATATTTGTGGTAGATATCCCTAAAATTTTTACTGTAAAACATTACTTCTTTATTGTGGATTCAAGCAATACAGGGGGTATCCTATACCATATCTGTAACGCTGAATATACTACAAATCAGCAGTATCATGGACGAAAACTCAGGTCAAGCATTCATCATTAAGAGAAAAACTTTGTCAGCCTTCAACCTTGTAAATTTCAGTGCGGAAGGACTTTTAGTAAGCACAAAAGTTTCAGTATTTTATTTATTTATTTTATTTTATTTACGTCTTAAATCAGTTACTGTATCTTCGCAACATGCGACTTCATGCCTTGAAATATGTCAGAAATTTTATTTTATAATCAGATAAATTTTTTTGCACTCATAAATTAAATACTTAATACTTTTTTATTCTTTTAAATATTCTAAAACTCATTTATTCGGACGCTTTTTTTAAAGTCTTCAATCATCCTCAACAAATATTGATCGTCATACGACATCAAAGACTTCAGTTTACCAATACTCTGATCAACTTGATGTGAGAAGGTGTATCTTGCAGTCCAATACAGAAGTAATGGAATAATATATATATATTCAAAAATAAATAAAAAAGAAGAAAGATTATTGAAACATCGAAATTGAAACACAAAAGTAAACAAGAATTTCTAAAAAAGCGGCACGGAATCCGTATATCAAAGGAGAAATATTCATACGCGTAAAATCTACACATCAAAGGAAAACTTTTAAGTCAGAGAGAGAAAACGTCAAGTAATTCGCGTCACGTACTCAGCATCACTCGAGGAAACGTGCAAAATGTACCATGAATTTCAAATGAATGCAGTTATATTCTTTAAACCAATTACTTATATAAATTCTGCGCTTATAATTCATCACACTTATCTTTAAAGAAATTAAATTTGCATTAAAATTTATGTAGCTAATTTAAGCAATTATGTAATGATTATGAAAATATGCCTTTAGCAAAAATCAATTAAACGTTTTTAATGTACTGAAAATAGTATACATTACTAGAAATACAATATAACGTCTGTTTGCCAAAAATGCTAAAAAACAGTCGACCAACTGGTAATGAGGGGAAATCTCTAGGTAAAATTTGCTTGTCGTAGGGGAGAAAACCAGGAAAACTTCCTCCAGGCATCTTGACAATAGAAAAAAATATAAATACAAAAATAAAGTGTGGCTTTACACATTATCCCAAATTGCTTCCGGGTCTTCTCGTTTACGAATGTGGTAACTGTACCAGAAGATTCGAATCTGAGCCAATCTGCACGCTAGCTGTGAATGCTATCCCTGGGCTACGAATTAGACCTATGTTAATATCGGGAACTTAAAATTGATATCTTTCTCCGTTGATACATTAAATTCAACGTTACAAAGAGTGCACTACAGCAAACCTGCTATGCATCATGAAAAATAAGAATGAAATGTCTACCTGAAGAATTTTTTTAAGGTAAATGGGATCATATTTGTGTTTTTACATCAAGAAAATTCGCCAGGGAGAAAACAATCAAGCAGTCAAGTCATCAACAGTAAAGCCTGTTACCTATAGTGCCCTTATTTACATTTTTTTAAAAGTATAATTTAATCAAACGGGAAACGAACCAGTAACATCTTTTATCAAGTAATATGACACCAACGCCCATGCTGCGGTTAGTTTGCCATTTGTAGTATTTAAGATTACCCCTATGTAATAACTGAAATAATACAAGATAGTAATTTTCTTTAATTTTTATCTGATCCTGTTGATTATCAGAGTAAATATAGTTGGGTTGTTGTTTTTTTTGGGGGCGAGAGGCCAGAACAACAATTTCATTACAGGTTCTTTAATCAACTCAAAACAAACTAATTAACGTTTAATTAAATTAATAACATTTACATATTACTCTAAATACACCATAATTAATTTCTTTATATAAAATATCATCCAAAATAATTTTTGGGACAAATTTGATATCGAATTTCTAAAATAATTTGGGATGGCAATTCTACCCCATAACATAATCCCATAGAAAGAAGTCGAGAAGTTTGGTTTGATTTGTCACTCTAAGGTTTTTTTCTTTTTTTTTTGCACAATTTAGGCTAGTTAGAGAAGAACCTATAGTTTAACTTGGATTCCGAATGATAAACAAACTCCCATACCACCGCAGGGACTCGAACTCGTAGACACCGAACTCAAGAGCGGTAGACACTCGTCCATTAGGCCCGCGCCTAATGTAACAAAATTAAAATATTTGTTCTAGAACATACCAGAGCTAAAATAAAGAAGTTACCGGTGTAAGCCTAGTGCTAGCCAATTGGCCATCAAGCAGAAGTCAAGAGGAGTGATATCTAGAAAACGAGGTTTCTATACCTATGTTAAAGATAGTGTGAATCGAATAAAGTACAGTACTTGACTAATCTAAAACAGATGATCACGACATTAACACCATTGATGAGGGTATGCTACAGAAAGAACATGGCAAAAAAAAAATCGAATAAAATGTTGATGCTTTTTGTGCTGCTAATGGTGTCCATAAAGAGATATATTAAATTAAACTAAATTAAAATTAAAGGAGGCAAAAAATATTAGATATATATGTAGCATTTTGAAATAATTTTCATTTATATGTCTTTTTATTTTCCTTTTTAATAAATTTTGAAATTTTAAAGACACATTACGAACACCTTGGCTAATAATAATACCTGTACACTGTAATTTTTCAGCAGAGATCAAAGTTTAAAAAAAAGCATAATCTTCTGAAAAAAAAATTCGCTTTATTTTTTATAAGAAAAATAAGTAAAAATCTTTTCTCAAAATATCAACATTGTTATAAAACGCTAAAAAATTATTATAAGATTAAACTACTTAATTAAGATAATGTAATAATAAAATCTGCATATATTATTTTTTTAATCTTAAATTAATTAAGAACATAAATATTTAATATATTAAAGAAACCTTGGCTCTAAAAAAATATATGCTTTCTTTTTAAGTAGTAAAATTAAAAATCTCATTTTATCAAATTTTTCGTTTTCCCTTCTAATTTTTAACTTTGCAATTACTGTACCATTTTATGGTATCATCGTATCGATCACCATCTTAGTATGCATTCATCTTAAATTGAACACTACAAAATTAGATAATTTTTAACCTGATCAAAAAATGCTATATTTCAATGTTGGTCCTACTTGAGGTCAATTACGGTCAGCCCCATATGGGTTTGTCAGATGACATATATTTTGCAAGTCATAAATGTTTTGTAAAGGGTACACTCCCGGCTCATGTCACGGGGCTCAGTGGTAACATTGGTGAGATATTCTGATATATACATACGTAGAGGTTCGTGGTATACGTAGAGGCCCACTGTTATTCAAAAGGGATACGCATGTAAGAAAATAAAGAAACACAAAGCATCATTTAAGAAGTTTAATGATAAAAATACATTATAAAAAGCTTAATACACTCATGTCCATAAATTAAGGATAATGAAGTTTAGGCAAAGAAAGAGACAGGAGCAAAACAAATTTGACTTATTTGTAAAGCCTATTTTTTAAACAAAAGGTAAAGAGCAAAAAGATGCTATATGTTTGACATAATTAATAAAAATTGCAGTTTTACTCCCTGGAACAAATTTAAAAAAGAGCCTATTTACAAAAAAACAGTATAACATGGTTAGTATGATGGTTAATATGGAGTATGTCTCCCGGACGATGCAATACAGGCCTTACAACGCCTAGCCATGCTGAGTATCAAATTATCAATCTGATCTTGGGGAATATTACACCACTCATCAAGCAATGCCCTCCGAAGTTCCGGTTGACAGGTGGGAGGGGGGTACGGGCTACAATTCGTCAGCCAAGCATATCCCCACACATACTCTATTGATTCAAGTCCGGTGAGTATGCTGGCCAATCCACACGGCTGATATCCTCCAATTGAAGGCATTCGTCTACAATGTTTACACGGTGAGGACGGGCGTTGTCATCCATAAACAAAAATTCAGCACCCATGGCGCCCTCAAACACAAAGAATGACATCCCGATAGATGTGGCCTGTCAAACTCTGAACATGCAGGTCAAACCAAGAATACCCTCCCCAAACGAGCCAACCTACCACCGTAACGGTGTCGTTCAAGGTGTTCTCTTGGTGGTAACGGGTATGGCGCTTCCATAAAAGTCCATCGAGAATCAGATGCAAACTAAACCTGGACTCGTTCACACAAAAACCACTGTTGCGGTGTCCAAATGCATGCTTCCAGGTTAATAGGCGACAGCGAGTTGCGGTTCTGATTGCGAGCATATTGACCAATGCCCTTCTGTACAATGTCTGCCTTGAAACTGTCGTACCGGTAGTTGAAGAGAGCTGACGAAACAGGTCTGATGCTGTGCTCCGTCTTTTCTTTTGGCAAACTGCTAAATACCGGTCCTCATTCGGCGTTGTAACTCGGGGGCGACCTGTGCTATAACATCTACTAACATTACCATCATCTTGGAATCGTTGCCAAAGCCTGAAGATGACATTCTGGGCGATTCCAAAGTTCCTCGGATACTTCCAGCTGGGTATGTCCACATTCCAGTCGTCCGATAATTCTACCACGTAAAAATCATCCAAATGCTTCCTTTGTGCCATAACTATGCGGTTATTGCACTGATTTGAAAACGTTTGTGAACAATTTTACTTCTTTGCCACCATTCTTAATACCCCCCTCTTACACTCTTCATTGTGACGTACCAATCCGCGCCATCTGGTGGTTTCTTAATTTGCATATTCTTAAGATGTGTGTGATAATTCTACAGGTGAAATTTTTATTTTAGAGTTCAATTTTGGTTAATTTATGGGCATGAGTGTATTTAACGTTGGTATAATTTTTGAAATTTGGAGCATATTTTTTAAAAATATGTTCACAAAAATAAATCTGAAATTCTGATTGCTTAAATGTGAACGGTATTCAGATTGCACGAATTGCATCGTGGATAATAAAAACTGATACCAATATATTGCACCAGAAACTTAAATTAGACGCCAATCAGCTTCCTTTATTTCCAAAAATAAATTCTAAAATTCGATTCAAATAAGTTTGTGTTGCATTTACAATGACTGATCTGGCAGTTTTTTCAAAAGTATTATTTCAAAATATGGAATTCATCTTATATAATGTAAGAAGTAAATAGGTCCACAAGAGTATGCAACATGAAAAAAAGTACTAAAATAACATAATATCTTACAATAACATAACATCTTATTTTTACTACTTCATATCTTAAAATAATATATCTTGCCTTACATTCACATTATTGCAGAATATAACAAAATGTCTAGAGATCAAAACAAACAAATAAACCTATAATGAAATCTATATAAAAGTTAGCATAATAAATAAAAAGAAAGTAATAAAAGATATGGTAAAATAAATAAATAAATAGAAGTAAAATAAATAAAAAAATAAAAATAATAGTAAAATATTGAGAGAGAGAGAGAGAGATTTTGAGTGGAGGATTTATTGAGAGAAAAAGAAAACGAGAGAGGGGCTGTCTGGCTGGTTGCCCCCAACATGATTTAAACATATTTAAGTTAAAGCCAAATTATGGCTTTTGTAAATTCTGTCTTTGTTTATATATGTAAAAAAATTAACTTTCTTAAATTAATTAATTGTAGTCAATGATTCTAGTTTCTTCTATACTCTACACTACGGCACTTTGCTAAATTATTCGATAGGGTGGAAGTCAAGAGCAAGCTCTCTCAAAAGCTAGCTGTGTTATCACTGGGCCACCAGTCAAATTTGTTATGACCTCGAAAATAATAAAAAAAAAATGTGTTTCTTCTCTCCATGTCAACATAGAGAACATTAAGAAAAATAATTAATTTTATAAAGTATAAAGCTTTTATCACTAAAAAATAGCTATTAGTTCCATTTGTATCAGAAACTAGGAGGATGGAATGATAGAAGGTCTCCAAGTAGAAGAATTCGGTACAAAATCCACGAAATGAAACAGAACGGAAATATTCCATACCATATTTGATATGAGTACAACATATACGTTGACGGAAAATCCTTCCTGAAGTATCCTGTCTCTAGATTCCATCTTTGTCGTTTTATGTTCTGGTTTGGTTTATCACTCTACGGTCATTTTTTGTACTCTTTAGGCTAATAAGACCGGTACCTGCAGTTTGAAGTGGATTCCGCTAACAAACATCCATGGCACCGCCAGAATACGAATCACTAACAAACATCCGTGTTTCCGTTGGAATTCGAACTTGAAGTCTGTGGTACTAGCCAGAGCGTTAGCCAATTGGCCATCAATTGGCTGTTTTACGTTCTGGTTGTTAGAGCAAAATATAGAAATGTTCTATATAGATGCTTATCGACATACAATAGATTCTGCCGAAAGTTGGGAAGGATATCGGATCAATGTGCCCTTGAAAGCAACAATGCCATTCAATTGTTTTTTACAAGCCATTGAAATGCAATAATTTACGAATACACTTTATTCGTATCGTTTTCAATTAAGACATCGTCATTGCAAAAATGATACGTAACACTTTCTAGTATACTTCTATCGTTTCTTTATCAAAACTGCGATTTACATTTCATGTCCAGATTCTAATTAAGTTTCCCGGCGATGTGATCAAACCACGTATTTCCAATACATGTTTATTGAAATCTACTTCTGACAATTCGGACGGAAGGGGAATCAAGCGGAAATAAATTCTACTTTATAAAACACGAGTCACTGCTCAATCAGTTAAGCTAGATTTAACTGAGCACTGTCTAGACTCTCTTCAGTGACGAAAAATAAAATAAATGGTAATCTGGAGTAATTAAAATTACTCCGGGCATTCCAAGTTAAGAGTTTTCAGAGTTTCTGAAATGCAGAAAATTTCATTAGAAGGATCTGCCAGCAGTTTAATGAAAATTAATCCTCTATGAGACAAAACCTTTCACTTAAAAAGAAGAAATTTCTAAAAATGGGAATTTAATCATACGTAAGAGATTACAAAATTCTGTACATAATTCCCAGGATTTTATTGCTTAGAAATAATCCTCTTTCACCAACTAATTAAACTATTATATTTTAATTTATCTGATGAGCACTTTCAAAAAGATTCTGAGAGGTTTCTCATCTTAAACTATTTTTAACATTTAGTTCATTTATGTTACCTAGCGTACTTCACCGTAAAAGATAAGTTCATGTATTTAAAGAGCTTTAGAACTCTTAATAAAAAGAAATTGTTGATCTTGAATTTCGGGGTTTTTTTATGCTGAGTTTATTAGCCATTATAATTGAAGGTAATATAACAGATTAGCGTTAACCAGATTGCTTCTATTGAATTGTTTATTTTGAATTTTGAATATCATTTTTTTTTCCGCTGAGATTATTAGCCATTAGAATTGGAGATGTGTAGCAGATTCAACATTAACCAGGGTGTTTCTCTTTCGTTTCAGTCCCATTTTTTACCGTAATTTGCGTGCCTGGTTGGAAACTCGGCAAAGGATACCGAATCAGAAACTTCCACTCAATGCCAGTAATGAACACGTTAAATCTGTGGGCCGGAATGCCCTTCCGTAGAACTCAAAAAAGAGGCTGTGAACCGCCAGATACTACCCACAGGAATGCCTGTTCAATATTGTGATAGAAAACAGTGGATTTAGTTCGTAATTCGACAAACGAAACCGAATAGAAGTCTAGAACGAGAATGGGTACTTTAAATGTATAGGTCGAAATATTCTTCCAGTGAACTCAAGAAGGAGGGCACCAGACGCCACCTATAGGGACATTAATTTAATATTGTTATGGCAAAATATGTGCAGCTAGAAAATCCTCCATTTATCATGAGTAATGCTGAATCTGCTAGTAGCAAAGTTTTCTAGTGGCAATGGTTTTTGTCCAAGTGCAATAGCATTTTTCCCACGAGAAGAGGTATAGCATTTCTGTCACCAGGTTAAAGGAATGTATATTCTTTAACAAGTGCATAATAACAACCTATCACTCAAATCTGACAGCAGATAAATTGCAATAATATAAATATGACATTGTTTATGTTATATTTATATTACATGCAATATTTTTTGTCCTTATGAGAACAACCTGCCACTCAAATCTAAAAGCAGCTTATCCGCGTCATAGATAATGAGATCTCATGAAATTAGCGATTGTCTGTTCGATCTTCACTGGTCGAAGCAATTACAGAAGGAATATGGGCTACGTCATGAGTTGCTGCATCGTGATTGGTAATAGAAAATGGACTGAGAAAGTTTCTACTCCAATGAGAAGTGAAGGAAGCTGAATCCTCCCCATCTAGACGGATTTTCTTAAAGGAGATTTTTGGAGAAGAAGCAATAGAGTTCTGCGATGAGTCGATAAAAAGTGTTGTCTTTTTTTCTGAATAGGCCGCAGTTTCCGCCTATTTACAAAGTGCGTGTATCATGCAGTGTGGCCGCAGACCGGGTGCATTATATTCGTCACAGACTTGAGAACTCCGAAAATCTCCGTTCTTGAGCGAACTGCACTTGTGAATCAAAATTATATCTTTAATTTTCATTTTTTTATAATAAATATAATAAACCAGAGTTTTGTGTATATATATATAATGCTTGTAAATAAAAATTAAAAGTGCTCCCATGAACCTGAAAGTGTCCTTCTTCTTGAAGCCATTATACTACAATGCCCAAAAAGGAAAGTTTTCCTTTCGCCGGACCAAACTTAAGTCGATTGAAGAGATTCAACGTGAATCGGCGGGCGCTTTGAAGGCCATCCCTGCCGACGACTTTTTAGCATGCAGTGAGGATTGGAAAAAACGTTGGTATAAGTGCATGGTGTCCGGAGGGGGATTACTTTGAAGGCGATGAAATAAATTTGGAAGAATAAATAAAAAGTTTTTGAAAAAAAAAATTAAGATTTTTCTTACTTTTTGGGCACAGTAGTATAATATATTAAAACAGAGTTCTGTGTATATATAAATATAATGCTGGTAAATTAAAATGTTCCCATGAACCTGAAAGTGACCTTCTTCTTGAAGACATTACAGGTCTAATACAGAGATTCTACAGTGCCTAGCATTAGGAAACAACAACATATTTTGTTATTTTCTAAATAAAAATGCAATTTATCTTTCAACAACTTAAGGCTCTTTAAATTGAAATGTACGACATATTCGTATATATCCACGGCCTGCTTTTCACACATCAATAATTTTTTCCTCATAAAAGGAAAGACGGTTATTTTTTTCTCGTGAAAAAAAGTGTTTAAAATATCATCAATCATGATTTCTTACAAAAGAGCATTATTTTTTTTCTATTGACATTATCAAAGCTTAAGATATTCATTTTTTTCCAAAAAAGGGATTATTGTATTATAAAACGTAATTTCTCACTCAAGTTGAATTGAATTAGAAAATAAAACATCTTTTATAAAGGGTTGGTTTTTTCGTAAAAACTAAAACATTTTATCATGTTATAATTCCAATTTTAGATACATAAGAATAGGAAAACTGTGGGATTATCAGGTTTGTTGTAAATGCGATACTTTGAAACTATTGTTTAGGAAAAATACAAATGATTAATTAGTTTATAATGTATTATTTATGGCTTAAATATTTCACTGAATTTGATTTCTTGTTGAAAATTTTATGTTTTTTAAAATAAGTCAAGTGTTTATTCAAAATAATAGAATTCTAAAATATGCCAAGTTTACGATAAATAGCAAATTTGATAATAAATTTTCCACTATTTGCAAGCGATTTTAGAATCCTCAAAAATTAGCTTAAAGAGCTGTTAACACTTTAAATTCAGTTTAGTTCATATCGTATTTTAGTGCAATGAACGTTGCAATTATTGTTATCCTATTCTTTGAAATTGCTATTATTGCTGTTTTTTTCCTTGAAATTGCTATTATTGCTGGTTCAGTTCTTTGCAACTGCTATTCTACAATCGAATTAAGAACTAAGCAACTAAAAACTAAGCTTGGATTCGTAAATGAATTTATCATTTATGAGATGAATGTTTTTAAAATTACAAAATAATATATGTACAGTTATTTAAAAAAGAAAATTTTATTTTATGTCATATTTAATTTATTTATTTAAACATATACTTTTAATTAATAGTCCACTAGGATGCTGAATATCTCATATTGTTGATTTTGAATGCCGAGTTCTTTTAAGCATGGTCATTCATCACTAAATCGATAGAGTTATAGCATATTCGGCATTACCCAGGATGCTCTATGAAAAATCTACTACTGATCATTAACAATTGAATGACCCAATTTTAAATTAAAATCTTAAAAAGGGGCATTTGAGGGGTTCGTACCCTCTACTGTCTCCTCAAACCCAAAACTTCCCAGTCTATAGATTTATTGAGCCCATCCTACTTATACATTTCAATTTACCTTTGCTCTTGAGTTTTAAACCAAGCATCCTCCTTCTGTAAACTAGGTAATTAATAATTAACAGATAATTAATTATTTAGGTATAATAGACTAACGTAATGAATTCTATTTATTTATATAATAATGATGATAATAGTAACAGTACTACATATCAACTAAATTTTAATTTAACTCCAAAAATTTCTAAACTTGTTTGAAGTACAATAACAAATAATGACCTTCAAAAACACAAAATGTAGACATTTAACATTTGTATCAAAATTTCAAGAAGATTCACAACGTCTTGAAGCCCTTAATGAAAAAAAAGGAAATTCATAAGTTCTTCGAAGGCATTTTGAAAGGAAAGGTTCTTCGATTTCAGAAAACATCGAGGATTGAAAACGTTGTCGCCCTCAAGTAGTTCATCTCTATGTTGTGATGGTACCAAAAGGTGATGGAACAGGCTATCATCCTTTCAGATTCATCCAACGATGAAATTGGTAAAAAGCATTGTCATCCATTTATTCTTATTTCTGAAGATATATTATGGATTTCATTCTGTGGCTGCATTTAATAGATATCCTAGACGCACTGGCATTAAAAAATAATAGCGATTATGGATTATGAAGATGCAGTGAACTCTTATTGTTATCTTTAAGATAAATGTGATAAATCGTGTCGCTGATAAAAAAAAAAAGTTTTGGCAAATGATTAAAACAAAAGGCATTTGATTGAACTCCTAAAAACAGGACAATTTACTAATTGTTAATCCTGCTATTTGGAAGACCAAGGAACTTGAAAAGAAAATGAGGTCATAGTTTTGGGGGATATCAGTCTAATAGTGCTAATGACAAGGTTACTGCTGTCATAAAACAACTGGTTGTTTCTTCAGACTGGGACGAGAAGTGTAGATGATGTGTTCTATCACCAAATTCAAAATTGTTTGATATCTAAAAATATCAAACCAGAGGTGTGGGTTTGGATGTATAGTAGGGCAGATCTAATTTCTATTGACAAGAAAAGAGATTCTGTGCTTGAGACTCTCCCAAAGTCTGTATCTTGTGTCTTAAAAAAGGTTTATTGGAGCCTACTCTTGTCAAAAATCAGGTTTCAGCAAACACTACATTAAAAAAAAAAAAAACCTCCATATATGCGTCTCATACCATTACAGAAACTAAAAATACCAAACAGAAATGAAATTTTAGTTTTTAAGTTATTTTGAGGTATGCGCTCAAGCGCTATATGAAAAATAACGGTTAAACTCTAGTGGCTACGGTTACAGTGATACGATTTCGAAAATTTCAAAATGGCAAACCTACTTTTTTTATTGGAATGTGAAACCATAATAAAAACCATAATAAATAGAGCACGAAAATCGCCGACGCTAAACAAACTAAGAAGAAAAGTGAAAACCACCAATAAAAATAGAAAAGCAACAGAAGGCAAAACATTTTAATATGCTTCCCAAATTTTTAACTAGACTCCCTTCACACACGATGACACTTTGCATGCAGCAGAGGATGGATAGCGCTGAAGCACGCACCATGGCAAGAGAAATCTGTTTAACCTGATGTCTGATGGCATCTTTCAAATCAGATGCATTTTGCGGATTAGATTACGCTTTGAGTTTCAGTTATCCTTACAGCGAAATGCTAGATCTGACGTCCTATGGATCCAAAATGGTTCTCTCCAATTTGTGTTTTCGTCAAATATTTCTTAGCACAACAGTTTGGTAGCAGAATTATCTCCCGTCAACTTAGCCGCCCAGGTCCCCTATCTCATTCCAAGGATTTCTGGCTGTGGAGATACTTGAAATCTAAAGTGTATATATGTGTATGTGTATCTAGTATGTAATGTGAATAATTGTCGTAATTTTGAACAGAATTTAAAATCTTCCTAATAATTCCAAAAATTCCTAATAAAACAAGCAGTAATCAGTTAAATAAAGCAGCTGTATATCAGATAAATCTGATTTTATTATTTTTAGCTGAGACAATAGTTGTCAATCTAATATAGATAACTCTGATATCACAATGTGTGTTGAAGGTGAAGCATATGACATTGAAAACTCTTCAATATATTGATGAATTTTCGATATAATGATGTATCGATCCGAAGTAACTTAAAAGAAGTACTCATAAAATCTGTAAATATATTTGTTCAAGTTTTAGTACAATTCATAAGAAAATACAAATGTAAGCAACATGTTTTTCTTTTTGAGATAAATATTCGCGTCTTCCGTTACTATGTACAAGTATTTGTGCACAAATATCTGTAAATATTCGTATATGGTAAGGCATTTCTGTGTATAATACTGAATATTGCACTCCCTTTGAGAGAAGCCTGTCATTGTGTTACTGTCTCTTTAGAACAATGAATCCCCATCTTGTCCCTGATGAGTGGTAAATCAATTTACCAATTGATTCTCACCACGTTTTCATTTGGTGAGAGGGGTGGGTCATTCAATCACCTTTTTGCAGTATCGGGGAGAGCGAACCCCTCCAACCGGGAGAAATGAGATTTCTAGCAAAAAGCAATCGAATCAGGTACATTGCATTCAGATTCGGCCCACGCTAGTGCATTTAAGTCTAGACTTTCCTTGGTGTGAACTTTATTATATTTCTGAAACATAAATTGATATTCTTCAGGGATATCATTATAGTCATCACGTAATTTTTCAATATTTGCAGATTATCCACAAGAGTATAATGAAATGTGACTCGAACTATAATATGCCCTACCAAATTTTTATTAGTATTTTTATTTATTTATTATAACTTTTCTCGTTTAAACTTATCAAATTAAAATTTGTAATGCTTTGGTTCCTTTTTATAGTATTGTCAATTGTTCAATAATAATATTACTGTCAATTGTTCAATGATAATATTACTGTCAATTGTCAACAATAATAAAATTTTACTTATACCAGCAATTATATTAATAATTCGACATTGCCAGCCTTCTTTAAATCTAAAGGTTTTTAAAAAGATTTATGAAAAAATGAACACTATAAAGAAATTAAAGAAAAACAACTGTAGAAAAAAAATGATTTATTTTTTAAATCAACAAAATGGTTGAGTAAAAAATGTTTTATAAATTGTTGATCTGAACAGAATTTTCAAACTTTAATCAAGACAAACTGAGATGAGATAAAAAAAAATCATAAATAACTGTTTTAGCGTTTTAACAATCTTCATTTCATCATTTTCATCTCGTTATTCAAAATCATTTTATTTATTTAGGATTGGGTAAATTCTGTAACACTCTTTCTCATTGTCAAAATTTCTTAAGAATATTTAATATTGCTTCTAAATTTCCTCAATATACTTGATTGTTTAATATACACAAGCCAGGGGACTTGGCATGCTGGATAGCGCACTGGATCTCAGTTCGAAACCTAGCAGAGCAAAATTGAATCGAAAGTTCTCTATCTACGCCAGTAGTATACGTGGGTAATCAGAAGATGGAAGTAACGTCACAGAAAATCGCGTGCTTTGACCAGAAATGATGTTGGTTGATCCATCTTGGTAGAGGAGGAATTGGATTGATAAGAAATCATCCCGATTTTTTAAACTTTTGAAGCCCTGAAGCAACATTGCTGAACTACAACATGAGAATTTCGATTGATAAATATGAAAAATGATTTTTCCGGTGGCAACACAGTGAATTTCATGGTACTATAATACAAGGAATATAAAACAAAGCTATGATTTTTTTAATTGTTGAATTCATAATTTGTTTTTGTTTTCCAATGTGTCAAAATTTATTTTTTGGTAAAGGAACTTGTATATTTTTTACTTTATTAGTTGCCCCAATGATTTACAAAATTTATTATGGTATAATAATACTATTTAAATTTATATTTTAATTAACTTATTTATTTTTTTTTAATTTATACAAATAATTATTTACAAATTATTATTTTTATATATTTTTATTTTTAATTACGGGGTTTTTTTTTTTTTTCTGTTTTATTTTATAATCAATTTATAATTTTTTTTTTTCCTAGTTTGATAACTTTACAAAATTTATTTTGATAAGAAAATTTTATCTTTCATCGAATAGTTAGAAATTTAATTATACAATAACTTTCCTATTGAACATTAGTATATTAAGACTTTTTATTAAGAGTTTTCTTTAAAACCTTTCACGTTTCTTTTTTAACAGACAAAATAAAGTTTGTTTTAAATAAAAGTTTAGTTTGTTTAAAAAAAATAAAAGTTTAATGATTAATGTAAGATTAATTACTAAACTTTTGAAGAAGCGTCTGTATTGTTTTCCATAGAATTAACATGTAAGTGCGTTTAATAATTTAAATAACTTTTTGAATAATTCTAGAAATATATACAAGAATAAAGAATACTAGGCACAACCAGAAGAAAATGCTAACGAATATAATATATAATTGCATTACGTATTTAATATATTTAATTAATTAGTTACCAACATTGAATGTTTTTAATGCAGTATATTACAGAAGTTTTTTTAAACGTAAATGTACTTTAATTCGAGTAAAGGAAAAAAATAGGGAAAGAAAAACAAAGCAGACATGATTTTTTTCCAACTCCCATTAATTTATATTGAATTTTATGTTCTTCAAAACAAAAATTAACAAATTAGTAAAAAATTATAAGTTTATTTTTTTAAATAAAATAGAATAAAATAAAAAGTGATGTTGCTACAAAAAAGTTTTCAAGAGGGGAGGGGGCATTTCTTATCAATTCAAACTGTCTTCTATCAAGTCAGATCGGTCAAAGAATGAGGTTTTTCTGTGATATCTCTTCCATCCTCCAGTTAGTAACGTATACTACTTATGTCTGAGACTTGTATGATAAATATGTACGTCGGAAAGTTTTCCATTGGAATGCGAACTCGAAAATGCCACCTTTAGGAGTTCAGTCCAAATTGTGGTAAATTCGGTCCCATTTGCATGTTGTACCGAGACACATTGTCACAATCGCCATCGAGTCAGTTTTGTTTCTGAAAGCAGGGACTACAACCATGCCGCCAGAGGAATCGAGCCTCTTCCCACCTGCACGCCAGCTGCGTACGTTGCCACTAGGCCACGAATCGAGCCTGAATATTGTATAAAATTCATATTTAATCCATTCTTTCAATAGTCAAATTAAGCGAGCGTGCCATGTAAAATTCGGTGTAATAGGGGATAAAAGCAATTTCGTAAGAGTTTTAATCACATCAAAAAATAGCTTTAATTTTTGATAATGAAATTTCAAATTACATAATATCAAAAGCGAACATAGGTGAAAAAATTCCACTGTGATTATTAAAATTTTTCTTTCAAAATTGCTTTATCTAACGTCGTATAGATATGAATAACACTCCTAACAAGTAATCGAATCATCTGTTTTCGCATTCAATCATTTAAACTGGATGTTTATATCTAACTGTACAACTGGTAGAATGATACATCTCGAGTAGAGTCATACAGAGATGTATCAGTCTTTAAATTCTAGCACATACCATTGTCCGAGGATGGTTACTAACATTACAGGTAAATTACTATACGTTAGAAATTCTAAAATTTGCATAAAAAATTATCTTCTCTAAAACTAATTCATAATAATGTTCTCACATCAATCATATTTTTCAAAGGTTTAACTTAATAGCCAATTATTTTAATTTCTGCCTGTAATCCATAGCTCCTTATAATCCGGCAGAATTTTCGATCCGAAAAATAAAATGTCTCATATATTTGAGATTTTCGACACAATTTTTTTTTTACTTTGATTCTTTCACGTACTATATGCCAATCAAGTTCTGTTTTTATACCAATGGTATAAAATTAAAAAAAAAAAAAAAAAAGAATTGTTTTCCGATTTAAAGAGCATTTTTGATGTTCAGATTTATACATATAAAAAAAAGCAATTATGTTATAGTTTTAAAATAGTGCAATCCGAAAAATTTTCTTGGCAGCTAGGCATTTAAAAAAGCATCAACTTTTGCGCAAAAGGAGATGATATTTTTCTAACGGTCTTTATCTATAATGGTCTTCATCTTCGGTCTGAACTATCTTCATGTTTGCTGGAACTGAATTTAAAAATCTTGATGACTACTCTTCTTCTTCATTGGCGCGACAGCCTCGTGATGGGCCAGAACTGCTTCTGACAGATTTCGAGACAGGAGATGTTTTCTTTTTTAAAGGCATTTTAGATATAATTTTCTTGGCATAATTGCTAATGGATGGTTTTTTCAACCTAAGCTCAACAGTCTATATTCATATGAGACCGGGACCTATGGTTTAAAATGTTGGCGATAAAGGGGATTTCGAACCATTACAAAAATCTATGCCACCTCCGAGACTCAAACCCGAAGCCTGTGGCATGGATGCCAATCACTCAGCCATTCCCGGCCCTTGATAACTATAACAGTTCCATAAAAATTATGGGTCTGATGGTCGATAGCGAGCGCTCTGGCTCTCGGTACCTTCACAGGCTTCGAGTCCCCAGTGGTGCCATGGATGTCTGTAATGGTTCGCAATTCATATGAGACTTTAAACCATTACAAACATCTATGCCGTAGGTCCCTGTTCTTGAATATGATCGTAGAGCGTTACGGTACCACAGGCTTCGAGTGTTACTTGCGTCTGTAGCATATCTTCAAGCTTTAAGCTATACATACTTGTGTAATGCTAAATGAGAAACAGCGGCGCAGCCCCTTTCTTATGGCATAAAGACAACTGTCTGAGTATTTGCCAGTTACATTAGAAAAAAAATATCAATCCATAATTAGTTTGGCCTTCTGAAAAGTATTGTTAATTCTTATCTACTATATAACTTCATTTCAGATCCTTTTTTCAAACATTAGCATAGAATGTATGATTGGCGTCCATTTTCATCAAATTTCGTAAAACTCCGCGTTCCTTCCATTGTCCATAACTTTTATGTCTCTTTCTTTATGCTAATAAACTTAATTATTATCTTCCTTTTCCTCAAAGCTTTATCAATTTTTGTTGGTAAAAAAGTTGTTTTAAATGGCAGAAAATTGCAATACTTAAAGAAGCGGACTTTTCAAAGAACTTAGAATTCTCTCTATTAAAAATTACAAACCTATCGTAATTAAAGGATCTTAAAAAAAATGTACTATAAATGAAGAGCATAACTGATTTCCTAAATTACTGAAATGGTTGTATAAATACTTTATCGAAATAAAAACTAAAATAAGCAAATTATCTAAACTAGTTACTAAACAATTCAAAAGAACTTGTCCCATGTTCCTAAAACCACTTTTATTTATCGATTGACGTAAAGGAAACCTTGGATAAATAACTTGATTTTCCTTCCCATTTTCCTCTCGATTAAGATAGTATCTTTCCCATTACAGAGAAAGAATTCAAAAAAATCTTTTGGGGGAAGGAATGCTATTCTCCTCAAGTGAAAGCATTCTCAACGGCTAAAAATTTCCACTCAGAAGTTTTATTCTAAATTTGTTTTGGCAACAAGAGTAACAAGAAGTCAGAGAGATTGCGCCATTTTATTCCGGAATGTATTATTGAAATTATACTCTTCGATATTTCTGATGTATCTATATTTGTAGAATACAAATTTATTTGACTTGTATTTCTTTTCAACATTAAACAGTGAAGCTGTATAAAATAAGTATTAGAATGATAAATCCTATTTCCTTAGCAATAAAAAAAAAATTTACATTTTTTACATATCCTACTAAATCAAAATTTATCTTCTATGTGGGAATACAATCATACAATACATCATTCTAATAATTTTCGAAATGTTTCGAGAGCGTAGAGTTTATATATCTCGGTACTATCAATGATGGCCAGTTTATGTACTCGGTACTTACGTATCTCGGTATTCGTTATTAATCCTTATTATTATCTCGGTACTTGTTAAAATTATTATCATTTCCAATGCATAATAATTTTAAACTTGAAATTGTCAATAGGCTATCTAAGGCTAATAGACGTTACTATTGTTTAAAGTCAAACACTTAAATTTCAAGACAAAAATTAATCTTTATATAACTGTCATCGGACCTATCATATTGTATGGCAGTGAATGCTGACCATTAACAAAAGCAGATGAAGGAAGACTTTTAATTTTTGAAAAAAAAGGCCTCGAAGGCCTCAGTTGGCCTCAAATTTGGCTGACAAGGTCTCAGGTCCAAATTTGAGTGACTTTCTTTAAAATTGTAGTGGAAAAAGTAAGTGTAGTAAGTGTTTCATGGTCCATTGTATATTGCTAAAAGTTCTGTTTTTCTAGTAACGAACAGTATAATGTCAAAATGTCCTATATTTGGAAACAACACATTGATAAGTTTAATTCAGAAAAAAGTTATTTAACAATCTTCATTATTGAAAATTGCGACCCAAAAAAAAAATTCCAAGACAAAGACTTTCAATATCACTGTAACTAATCATATTCAATCTGCAATAGTTAAATTGATAATTTTAACTAAGCATTAATGTTATTATTCAACAATAAATTTATTATACCCTTGTCTCCAAAACGAAAAAAAAAATAAAAATTGTGATCACACGGCCAAAATTAAGTACTTCAGAAATGAAACGTTTTAAAAATAATGGATATAAAAATATTATTATAAAAATATTATTTATATTTCTGCATATGGTTAAAAAAGTTATGTAACCTAATCAAGTGGTTTCCAAAATGTAAGAAAAAAAATTTTTAAAAACTGAGATCACAGGGCAAAATTTTCATAAAAGTTAAGCAGCATGAATATAAAATAATGCTGCATCAAATTACAATATGGAAAATTAGTGGAGTTGTTGTCGTTTACCATCACTTATTATGTGTGACCGAAAACAGCTTTAAAAGCGTTTGCAGTTTCTGCAAATAGAAACTGCAATGTGAAATTTTGTGATAGCTATCTATTAGATATGAGAACTCAACCTCATTTATTTGAGGAATTATTATGGCAAGTCTTTACTAGAATAGAAGAGGATCATAGTCAATCCTATGTAGAAAGATATTTGAATGTGCGCCCTTATGTAATTCAAAGACTGTGAAATGCATTTCTAAGGACAAAATCAACTTCTAGACGAAATTGGCTTAGTAATACCAAGAGCTACAAGTGTCGCAAATTACCTTTATTTGCAGTTAACTGCAAGGAAGCACAAAACCGCCACTTAATCTACTTCTTCCTCTTTTCAACTCTTCAAGGCTGGTATCCAGAACAAATGTGTGCAGAAGACTTCAGAAACGAGGATATTGTGTGTATCTTTCCCATTACACCATCGAAATAGAAGGTTTAACTGGACACATAAAAAGATTAAAGGGAGTGCAAGTCAATGGAAGTCTGTATTCTTTACTTTTAAGTCTAAATTATTTTTACAAAGTTAGAAGATTATTGGTCTGGCGAGAGCAGGATACCCTCTATTATATTACTTATGTCAATGAAAGATGTAGGTTTGGTGGGTTCAGTGTATGCTTAGGAGAAAATATCTCTTTGACCCTACTGACTTGTATATCGTCCGAATGAGATATCATTATATGTCAGACATTCTTTCAAACACAACATTCGTCATACAATTGTTTATCTTTGCATTGGTATGCGTTCATGACTTCTTTTTCCTATTAAACAATAATTCTGGACCACATAGATCTCGATTGGTGAAGAATTAGCATTGTGAAGTAATAGTAATGTGCATGTAGGTTGACCAGCGTATTCTCCTGACTTGAACCCGATTGAGCATGTTGGATACTCTGCACTTCGCCCCATGTATCTCTTCATTGTCTTTTAATTGCCTTGACAGTAGACCGCCTTGACATTGTAATTGTTGAATTAATAAATACCTCGTTTTCATCAAAGAACATCGCTGTCATGATTGTATAGCTGTTGGAGGTAGTTACATTCCATATTTAAGCTAATCGTGCATTGAACTCAAATATTATATTATTAGTATTTTTCCATTTTGTGTTTTTTGTGGTAGAAAATAAGCGTCTTATTGTTTCTTATGTCCTAATTTATGAAGTACTGCTTGATTATTGTTTTAACCCAATTTCATCAAATTCCAATGAATAGAAATTTCCAAATCATAGTTTTCTGATTTTTTTTTTTTTTATTATTTATTTAATTCTTGGAAATCGGTATATTATAATTTTTATTTCATTAAAAAAATTTTAAAGATTTTTCTTAATTTTTAGCTAAGCACAAATTTAAACTGTAATAAATTTAGAGAAAATAAATTGATTTCAGAGTATTATCGAAGAAATCGTAAGAAATATTAATACACACAAAACATTATAATACAGACGAACAATCCAATTTATATAATACTGCAATATTATTTATGTATAAACCTCTTTACTTATAGTAAAAATAAACTATTAATGATAACATCAGATAATTTATAATAGAATTACAATTTTACATAATCAATAAAATATATCTTTGTAAATTTATTTGGATTTTTAAAAGCAATCTTTATGCTGTGATTTTTTTTTAATAGCCAATTATTTCTAACCTGACTTCAAGATGACATCTTATAATATAATTAAGTCTGTTACACAACTGCTAAAATATATCATTACGTGATTTATTTTGATTTAAGATTCGAGGAGATTATTTTAGAAAGATAATTAATGCTTGAATAATTACAAATCCATTTCAGTGAAAAGAATTGGATGATTATCTCGCTTTTACTACTGATTAGCAACTCTGAAAAAGGCAAAAAAAAAAAAAAAGATTGAAATAATCGCAAAAAATTGATTTTTCATTAAAATAACTGCAATGCATTTGATAGAATTCCAGATTTTTCACATAATTGCATATATTACTTAATTGTAAAATTCTATCTGATTTTTAACAAAAGAATATATAATAATAAACTTATTGTACGTAAGTGAAGATGATAATATTTGGAATTAAAAATTCAGACAGAAGATTTTATTTCTATTCATTTATGTCTTTATACATAAAGTGAAAAAATATGCGGGAATTGTATAATTCAAAAATATATTTCTTATAACTTAAAATTAAATTAGAAGATTTAGTTTTAAGTTTCAGATTTTTTTATTGAATTCAATATTTTTTTATCTGCTAAGCAGTCAAAAAACATGAAAATAGAGTCATTTGTTAATTTTTAATTAAACAAAAATCTTAAACAGTTTTATTGATAAACTGCGATTTAACTTAGAGACTAGCGCCATCTGTTGGCGTAATTATAACTAGTGCCATATGGCATGAACATTTGCCTCTGTTGTTTTTATTTACATTCAGAAATTTTTATGCAATTAAAATGATAAATTTTAATAGTTTATGCGGTTGCATTTTCTTAATTGCTTTTTTTTTTTTTTTTGTTCAAATGTTTTAATATATACGTTTAATATTTAATTTTTACATTTTAAATTCATTTTATTTTGTATAGGGATTGAAAATAATTTTCCTTTACAATTTGACAAAAGACAATTTTTAATCGTTGCCAGATTTTTTCTGATTTCCTTTGCATTTTCATACATTTTTTTCTAGGTAAATTTAAGAAATTAAAAATATTATATATATATATATATTAAATATGATGTGAAATTAATCGTTGTTTGTAAATGTCGATAAGTTATCGTTTGAATAACGATAGCTTATAATAACAACAGATTAACCTTTTGAACTTTTTAACCTTATCTTAATAAAAACAAATTAACCTTTTTGAACTTTAAGAACAGATTATCTTATTGTTTCAGACATTTAAAAATTCTAAAATATATATTTAAAAATGCTGAAAGAAAAAGTATTAAAAAACAGTACTATGCCCCACTAGTACCTATGATTAAGCTAGTTAGAACATCAATAAGAGTTGGTTAAGATTCATCTATGGAGAAAAAAAAATTAAGGTTTTCTGTTTCATCAGCTCAACAACAGATGTAACTGAATTAAAACAGCATGTTTCACAATTGGTGAATTGACAGCATGGATGTTTTCCTAGATTTTCTTGCATGAAGCACAATTGGGAATCTGTTACCCGTAGAAAGATCTTTTCCACATATTCTCTGTTTTCTTTCTTGTTAAAAAACATTTTAGTAAATTTTATGTGCACTTGAATAACTCTGAATTCACTACGAATCTGGCCTATCACCTGACAAATTGGTCAGATCAAGTAAAAAATATTTATTTTTAAAACATCAATTTTGTTAAAACACGTACACGCACACACACACATATATATACATATGCACAGTCCAGTCACATTAATGTAACCACCTGTCAAAAGCCAGCATAACCACCTTTGGCAGAAGCGGATCGATTGCAATTAGATCAAGATAATTAACGATAGAAATGCTTTTCGATGCCGGCCTAGCACATCCTTTATATACACTCCGTTGCAATGTGCTGCCACCTGCCTTTTGTGATTGGTTGTTTCACGTTGAGCCGAAAGTAGGTGGTGGTCACATTAATGTGACTAGACTATGTGTGTATATATTGTATTTCTTTCTATTAGACAGGTTCACTATAAATATCAATTGCTTTCGTCAAGCTTATTTAACAATACCGTGAACATTTATGTATTCAAAAAGCAAGTATGCCTCAAGAAATTCGAGTCTGTAGATTCTATCATAGCTATTCAACTGAAGGGTGCATAAGAAAAAAAGAAGTTTAACAATAAACAAAGAATTCATAAGAATGTATTTTACACCACAATGTTGACATTGCTACAAAAATATTTTAAAGAATTTTGTGAATGAAATAAAACATTCTAAATTTAATTATTTATTATTTATTTTTATATTACAAATCTAATTTTTATTATTTAATTATTTATAAATTTCATTATTTATAATAATTGCATATCTTGCATAATTGCATTTTTAATTAACTAATCCAAACAATGAAATAAATTAATATTGATGAAAAGAAACTCTAAATAGATAAAATAATTGAAAGCAATTATTTAATATATTAAAAGTTAAAACCCATAGAATTATAGTTTATAAAAATATTTATTATAATTAATTATAGGTAGTTGTGATAAAGTTTATAAAATGGGAGAGACTATTTCCATTAAGAAATTTAAATGTTAAAATAGTTTTTGGTACAATAGCATTACACATAAATGCATATTTTTCATAAAGTTTTGAATATTAATGTAAAAAATTAGGACATGGTATATACATAATTTTAAAACTTTATTTTCTAAAAAATGTTTTTTAATATAATTCAGTTTTGTAAAATATGTGTAATATTAATATAATACAAACCAAGAGAATTCAGAAATAAATGCAAATAGAAAACAAGATTAAATTCCTATTTTTGCAAAAATACTGATAACAAAATATTCTCTAAACACCAAAATTTACAGCATAAAATTTTTGAAATCTTTGAGATTTTTGTAAAACATTTTCTAACAATAGTTAGTTATATACTATAACTAATGGAACTTATATAATAATAAAAAAAATAGTCTCCATTCCTTTTAACTCAAAACACCAATAACATCTAAATAACAAGCCTCGAAACGAAAAAACAAAGAGTTATTTTAAAGAGTGGTTTAAAATAAGGTTCATGACTATATAAAATAACCATGAATAAATAAAACTAGAAAAAGATTATGCTATTCAACAAAAAGATTGCATAGTCAGAAATGGATAAAATAGCTATGCATTACTCATCTCTCTAAATGTAATGCATTATTGGTTGGAGAAATTCTATTCATTTCCATAGAATATAAAAAACTCTTGTTTCTTGAAATAAAAAAGTTATTTAACAAGTTTATTTGTATTTCCCTTCAACAGAAAAACTAAAAGAGTCTGTCTGAATAATATTCTTCCAATAAATTACTTTTGAATTTTTTACGACTTTATTGTAGATATAAAGGATAAAATATGCAAAAAAGGGTTTTTTCCTTAAAATAATGTGATTATATATAGAATTCAAATGCAGTGAATAAAGTGCATTAGTTTAAATTCCGCGAAATATTTCGTATGTTGGATTACTCGAAATGTTAACCTGATTAACCTCTTTTGTTACTAATTGATTAATTGTTGATGACTAACCTCTTTTATTGAATTTTATAATTTTAACAATTTAATTCAAGGCATGTGAAAATAATATAAAGGACTAAAATAAACTATATAAATTAAATTCATTTAAAACGTATTTAATAATTTTTCTAATATATTAATTTTATTTCAAATGTAGTTAAATAATATTAAGAAAGAAATACAGCAAAATGTAATATAAAATTGTGAGTAAACAATCAATCTGTGAGTTTCTTAAGATCAAATTAGAGAAATGATGAAAAAAATTATTCCATGCTTTTTTTATATGTTTATTGGGAGAAAAATTTGCATTTAATTGTAAAGTATTTTTATATTTTAATTGTAAAAAAAAATTTTTCTTTTTAATCGAATGAAAAGATATTATAGGAAGCTTGTGAGGCATCTTTAAAAGCAATAATTTTTGTGTTGTTATTTTCTGAAAATGTAATTTAAGTCCCTACATTTTTTTAATCAATTATATAATCCATTTAAATTCACATAAAGCTTGTTGCTCAACTATTTATTTAATTATTTCATGAACCTCAAATCTTTGAAGTCTAAAAACAATATTATTTTTATTCATACTGACTTTGTTTTAACAGCAATTTTAATGCCGCATCACAATACAATTTCAACGTTTGTACAACCGCAGAATAGGGGCAATTGAGATTTAGCATCAAAAAATGTTTTCACCAAAGTGCACTGAGTAACGGTTGTGATTACATGTGTAGTGAATTGCAAGAAACCGATTTACGATAATTGGCGACTTATAGTCCATTTGAGGCCACAAAAAAAGTCGCCACATCTCAACGGCCCCTATTTCGTGATTTGGCCCGACGTTTTTAGAATTTGCCGGAATTTTTGTCCGTATTTCAATTCTGATATGTTCTATGACAAAAATTTTAATTTTTTAATATTAAGCACATAATCTGATACCATTTTTATTAATTCATAGCAATTTTTAAGTCGAAATTTTAAACTGATATAGCTAAAAAAAATCGTTAATTTGAAAGGCCTTTCTATTAAGGAAGATACTTATTTCTTTTTAAAATATCAATCTCTTGTTACCAATGTATACCAGGTAAGATTTTTAAGTTAAATGTAATTTAAAATTTAAAATTCGCTTACATTTTTCTACAAGGCACCAAACACAATTTTTTTTTTTTTTTTTAAATGTCAACTTTGAAATTAATTATCTCTATCGGTCACGTATAAAAAATCAGAAAATTCCACTCCTTAAATTATTGTGTTATGGGCAAATGCTGATTAAATTTTGAGTTTTAAGTGGTTCAAGAGATAACCCTTTTTAACAACTGAAAAATCCAAAAATATTTACAAAATCACTATTATTATTATTATATTTATTACCCTCTCCTTTCTAACAGACAGTGGAGGGGTTTTTTTTTCAAGATTTAATGTTAATAAGAAAATCTAAAAAGCTCTTACCAAATCGATAAAATGTCGATACCAAAGATTGTAACACAAGCTATTACAATCTGTACGAGTCTTCTTATTTTAGAAAACAGTGTCTGTAACACATGCCGTTAGAGAATTCGAGCTTTCGTCCCTAAGTCAAGAGCGTCATTACTGGCCACATGTCTGATTTTAAAGTTAATGCCTAATATTTCTATCTATTAAAAAATATGGCAAACTTTTAAACTAAATTACCTGTTTTGGCGGGGTCTTTAAGCACTTAAATTTTGTAATTCTCAGATAGTATCATAAATTTACATGTCTGAAAAGTTACAATTTAGATTAAAATAAAATTTAAAATTTTCATATTTGAAAAAGCATAGCATAATACGGAAATATTCCTTAACCGTTATCAATTCAATTAATGCAACACTGTTATCTTTAAAATAAAAATCTTATATCTTTCTTTTTTTGTATAATGCGAATCTATCTCATGCTAAGAACGGCAGCCATATTTTTAGTAAGACATAAAGCAGCATACGTTAAACAAAATCACTAAGAACAAAGACACGGTATGTCAAATTTTCGCCATGTAAATTTCTCTCTAAGAAGCGCTGCCGGCATACATAATTCATAAGATAATTACGCAGAATGTTCATTCCATCCATGGACATTAAATCTTCTCATGTTTGAATCAAATTACTTACGGAAGATTTCTTTCCGAAGTCTTGTAGACAAAGAAAGCCCCTGTTTAACGTTGGCTTTCTATAACAAAATTTTGCTGAGAATTTGTTCATTTTTCAACTTTTGCGTAAGTCGACTTTTATTAAATATGATAATCTCACATCATTTCTTTTTTTTTTCTCTTCAAGTAGAATTTGCAGCTTTGAAGTATTATTTGGTTGTTATTGTCTATATAGTTATTTCACTATTCTATGTGAAAATGTATAATTAATTTTTCCAAAAAAAAATGTTCAGTATTTTGTTTCTTTATAGTAAAGAATATGAAATTTGATTAAGTGAGAATTTAATTTATGTTGATTTTACTCATTATAACTTCATAAAAATACATTTGATTATACAAATTTAAAAAATTAAAAATGGATTAGAATAAGTTAATTTATATTAATACAGTTTCATATTTCTCGCATCGAAAAAAGTGATAAATATGTGACGTTGCTCATCATTACATTATATAAAATTTATGTCAGGCATTTTATGTCTACAATAAATAATTATGAATATTATCCAATAAAAAAGTAAAACATTCAATATCAGACGGTCAAATTTCAAAGTCTGCAATTATTAAAATTTATTTTACTGTTAAAAAATGGATGTATTTTGTACTGACTGATGTATGTAAAATATACATATCAGTTTAATTAAAACCTATTAATGAAAGACAGTTTTATTCTGATTATTAAGAATTTAAAACTAAACCATTTAAAATCCCTCCGCTTAAAAGTTCATAGATAAAAAAACTTTTTAAAACACAGTTAAAAATAATCCAGTAAAAATCCTCAACAACAACAAGTGTACAACAACAACAGTACACTATCTCTTTATTTTAACTTAGAATTTTCCTCCTAATTTACAATCTGCATTCCCATTAAAAGTTGTGGAGTGCATCAACCCTATCAAGGAAACATAAACTCTGACCTTAACGAAATCAAAACAGCATGCTTAAACACTTACAGATTAAATATATCCTTTCCCTTGAGAAAACATCACTGCGGTTCTCAACTCTCTACTACTACTACGTCACAATAGTTATCATCATATCAATTCTAAAACCAGGTAAAAAATGTCCAAGAAACAGCCAACTAATGAACCGACTTTTCTAATATCAATAAAATCATAGAATTCATCGTCCTTATTTTTATTATTATTATTATTATTTAAAATGGCAAGAGAAAATGATAAACTCTTACGCCTGACATACTTTACAAAGTGTAAAAACACACGAGTAAAAAAACAATAAGAGAAAAAGCTCATTGTTTCATCAACAGACTTCTAGTGCTCCAACTTCTTTCACCTCGAAGTCCTCATGCAAGGCTAGTCATCCTGCTATGTGGTGTCTGTTCATGATCTCCTCTTTTCCCACAGAGCCGGCTTTTTGGGGTTAAAAATGCCAATGGGGTGCAGATGGCTCACCGCAAGTCTCAACATCGTAGCTGGCAAGGGAATGTTGAATCTCAACTTTCTTAGATTGGGACAGGTCGCCCGCATTCCACTGTAAGACACTCAGCCTACACGAAGGTGGTCACTCTTGGAGCGTTGCTGCATGCCGATAGTAGTAGATCTTTTTAGCAGCCTAGACCTACAGGATGCCCTACGGGCAGGTAGATCCTTCATTATCCTGATAAGTCCATATACACTCATGTCCATAAATTAAGGGATAATGAAGTTCAAGCAAAGAAAGAGACAGAAGCAAAACAAATTTGACTTATTTGTAAAGTCTATTTATTAAACAAAAGGTAAAGAGCAAAAAAAGATGCCATATGTTTGATATAATTAATAACAATTGCGATTTTTACCCCTGGATCAAATTTCAAAAAGAACCTATTTACAAAAACAGTATAACATGGTTAGTATGATGGTTAATATGGAGTATGTCTCCCGGACGACGCAATACAGGCTTACAACGCCTAGGCATGCTGAGTATCAAATTATCAATCTGATCTTGGGGAATATTACACCACTCATCAAGCAATGCCTCCGAAGTTCCGTTTCACCGGTGGGAGGGGGTTGACGGGCTGCAATTCGTCGGCAAAGCATATCCCACACATGCTCTGTAGGATTCAAGTCCGGTGAGTATGCTGGCCAATCCACACGGGTGATATCCTAAAATTGGAGGCATTCGTCTACAATGTTTGCACGGTGAGGACGGGCGTTGTCCTCCATAAACAGAAATTCAGCACCCATGGCGCCCCGAAACAAACATACATGTTGTTCCAGAATGACATTCCGATAGATGTGGCCTGGCATCGTTACACTCTGAACATGCAGGTCAGTTCTGGAACCAAGAATAATTCCTCCCCAAACGAGCCATCCTACACCACCGTAACGGTGTCGTTTAATGGTGTTCTCTTGGTGGTAACGGGTACCTGGCGCTCTCCATATGAAAGTCCAGCGAGAATCAGACTGCAAACTAAACCTGACTCGTCGGAAAACATCACACCAGACCACTGTTGCGGTGTCCACAATGCATGCTCTCTACTCCAGGTTAATCGCAGGCGACAGTGAGTTGCGGTAAGTGGAACACATCTGACAGGCCTACGAGTATATAGACCAATGTGCCCTAAGCGTCTGTACACGGTCTGCCTTGAAACTGTCGTACCGGTAGCTGAAGAGAGCTGACGAGACAGGTCTGATGCTGTGCTCCGTCTGTTTCTTTTGGCAGTAACTGCTAAATACCGGTCCTCATTCGGCGTCGTAACTCGGGGGGCGACGTGTGCTGTAACATCTACTCACATTACCATCATCTGGAATCGTTGCCAAAGCCTGGAGAAGACACTCTGGGCGATTCCAAGTTCTCTTGGATACTTCCAGCTGGATACGTCCACATTCCAGTCGTCCGATAATTCTACCACGTAAAAAATCATCCAAATGCTTCCTTTGTGCCATAACTATGCGGTTATTGCATATCCGCGCCATCTGGTGGTTTCCTGTAATTTGCATATTCTTCTTCAAGATGTGTGTGATAATTCTACAGGTGAAATTTTTATTTTAGAGTTCAATTTCTGTGTGATTCTGAATTATCCTTAATTTATGGACATGAGTGTATATCCTTATTAGTCCATATTTTTCATATCAGTTTGTGTTTAGGAAAACACTTCTGTCAGTCAAGCAGATCATATGCATAACAAAAATTATTGAAGGAGGTTCAATATTTATTAAATAAAAATTCTCGGCATAATGAAAGCTTTTGACAACTTATAGATAAACGATTTCATTCAAAAACTAAACAGTTCCCCTTAGCTCATCGAACTAACCAATATCTAACTCAACAATATATCATTTATTGCCAAAGTATTAACTCATACTTGTCTACGCTCAAAATTACACAGCTGGGGATCGTTCACTGTTCCCTTTGGTCCAGTCTTACTGTACCTATATAAAGAAGTCACGACACAGAATTTCAAAACCATTTCCTTAAACAAATTTTTTTTGGTTCTTTAACTACATAAGCTCAATTTTTCGTAATACTTTCCGGTTTCCATATTTTCTGCCAATGTACACTTTTTTTGTGTATGTGAATGCATTCGTTATTTTATCAATACTTTTATTAAACTTACTATATAAAATAAAGTAAAGTAAAGATCTGTATACATTTTCGCTTCATCTTCTTTCTTTCATCCCTTGTTTCCATACTCACATCCCATTGTTGTGCCATTAAGCCTCATAAAAAGAACATTTTCTCAGCAAGAAAATCCTTCTTCTCATATGCTAATATCATGCACATTCAAAATCTATAGTTATGCTGCATGCTAAGATATAATGTGTGGTAATTTCAATAGATTACTTTACAATTCTCAAATGCAATACTTATAGGCCTCCTTGTGAGGCAATACAATACTTGTAAAACTCTTTAATCACGCTATAGTTACACAATTCACACTACTATTGACAGCCTCCAGGAAGCAAATTCATTCTGTATTTCCAGAAAATTTACACACCTGGCTTTGTCTTTCTCATAAATTTCCTTCCAATCCATCAACGTATTCATGGTGTTGTAACTTTCATCAAAATTTGTTAGATGCAATTTCGTTTACTGTGACATTTCATCTTTTTTTTTTTTTTCGGGTATTTTTTCTTTTTTTAATTATTTTGTAAATTGACTGCAAAATAAATCACAATTCTTGGGTCACTAACACATACGACTAAGCTTAGCCGGTTATAGAAAATAAAGTATTTTTAGTTTCGATAAACTAACTATCCTTAAATAAAATAAATAGGCAGGTAAATGGAAATAATGAACTGCTAGCAAACTTCTATGTAGAATTCAGTTAGCGAATATAAAAGCCGTAAATTTAGAAACAATCCCAATTCCTACATGTAATGATACATAATAATAATTACAAATGAGAGCAGTAGGCCCAAGCGATATAATCACCAATGACGCAATATCAAATATCAAGCAAAATGTATCAGTCTTGAAAAAAATTATTTACATAAATATATCAATTGTTATGTAAATAAGAATTCTTAAAAAGATAAAGCTTATGATGTTATTTACCCTTTTTTTTATTTTGTTTAGCAATCTGCTGGTGTAAAAATATAAAATATACATGTTGCATTCATTCATAGCACCTTCGATACATTTCATGTTATTACAATTTACATGCAAAGTTTCAGTTTAATTAAGAAATAACTAATAAGTACTTTTTCTTAAATTTTGCACGGTAATTTAGTCACCAAATAAAAAAATAGCACATTCAAAGAAAAAAATTGGACTTCTACATTGTTATAGTTTTTAATTTTAGAAAATACTAATAGTCAAGCAAATCTCTTGAATTATACATAAAAATATTAACTGTCATTAATATACTTGCTCAGTTCACTTATTTCAAAATCTCTCGAGTCATTTGTCGCATCCAAATAATAACAATTCAACATTTCTCATATTGTCCACGCGTGTTAAACAATTCAAGATAAAGTTACTCTTGAGTATTTATTTATCGGAAGGCTGGATATTTTTCTGCTGAAACTGCACCTCCAATCTACACGGTAAAAATAATTCCAATCTGGAATGCATAGCCTGCCACCAGTTGTTTTGACAGGTTTATTTGCCAATAAGAAGAGTTTACTTTGGCCATTTTGTTCTAGTCCAGAAAATCTAATCTGCTAAACTGTTTGTAAAACTCTATTCTTGCCCCGTATGAATCCTTCTGTACCCATATTCTAGAGTCCCTTGTCGAACACAGCTGTCGTTCAAAATGGTCGTTCATTCATTTTCCCTCCAATTGGCGTTGACACGGTAGGACAATAACGAATCGAAGATGTGATTAACTATGTTTTAGCCCGTGAGTAAAGCAGCTAGCAGCTCTCTTCTTTTTTCTCAAACTCAATAATTTGTAAATTAGACAACTCGCTTGATCGCGATCGCTATTCATTTACAAAGGAATTTCAAAAACACATTCTAGTTCATCCTAGAAAAACTAGAACTTTTCTTTTTAAGATATAGTTGTGAAATTTTCACATGCATCCACAAATAAAAGTATTAATTTGATTAATTGGTCTCAAATAATTTTATTATTAATATTATTGAGTTAATCTATTAGTCACCATTGGTGTTTTCTAATTAAATTGATTTCTTAATATGAATATCAAAATGATGAATCTGTAATGACAGTTCTATGAGATAATGTAAACTACTGATCCACAATTATGAGATAATTAAGCAGCAGATATTAAGATAATTAAATTACATTAAGCAAGTTTAATGTAATTTATATAACAATTTTATACATTTTATCAAATATGCTTTTCGATGAAATTTTTTTTTTTTCTGAATTTTTATAGTATTTATCATCTACTCTTAAAACTTATCACACTTAGATGTAAAATTATTTCTTCATTAAAATAAATTTCAATTTCTAAAAGCTTAACATATATTTACTTACAATACTTTGGAAAATGCTATTAATTATGGATATAACTTCAATCGAAATTATTTCTAATCCCACCGATAATTAAGAATAACTCATTATTATCTCAGTTTAAATGCTTCAAGTTCCCAACTATTTGAAACAAGGTAGATTCTTGCCACAAATCTCAAAAGACTCACTCACAGAATGTAACACTTGAATCATTACGATTAATCCATGCGTGGAAATTCCAGTAAGTTTTATGCCTTTACGTTCCAACTACTTCCACATAAGGTTTTAAGACCAACTCCCAAACATGAAATATTCATAGAGTAGCTACGCGAATGCTGGAATTCATACCGCCAACCGCTGACGCTTAATTTGACTTATATTAAACATTTGGGAAAGAGATACCGGCGAAGTGTGCTGCAAATGCAGGCCCACATAATTTCAGTTAGTCACTTTGTAAAAGCTGCAGAAAGGAGAAATAGAATAAACACGTGAGAAAAGATTCTTTACCGAAATGGAGTGTACCGATATGTTTTCTTAACAAGTTCAACACAGTTTTCCTACCGGAATAGAGTAACTGCTTTTTGTGAATCCTGAATCCCCAGAGACAGAAATACATGGATTTAAATATTAAACGCATGAAAACTTATTGTTGGCTCATATATAATCTTACTATTAACAATAAAAAATAATTTCACTATAAATAAATATACCATTTTATAAAAAAGGTTATGTCATAATTTTAGTTGTATGAAAATATAGAGAATTGCTTTATTAATTCATCTACTTATCCTACTCATTCCCAGTAATAATATGTGCAACTAGCCTACCGAAGAACTCCAGTTCATATTCGCTGGTGGCGTTCATTGCAGTCACTGCTTTCAGAAATGAGGACACTCGATGGCGATTATAGCCTGTATAATCCCAAAAGTCTTCCCTTAAGCCAATGCAAAAAAAAATGTGTGTGTTCCAATACTATTGCTAGTGAATAAACTGATATAAAAACGAAAAATCACAAGGGAATGGGAAAACAATATGGAAAATTGCAATTGATAAAAATAAGCCATTTTCTTATAGACAAATTATGAAGAATGAAAAAAAAAAATATTCATTAACAAAAAATTTATAATTATTTATGTTTAAACTTTTATCACCAAGACAATAAAACTATATCCTTTCATGAAACAAAAAATACTAATTCCCCATTTAAATATTTTAGGAAAAATTTTATTTCTCTTGATTTCTTGCAATCTGAGGAATTTCTAAACAGAACTGTTGGAAAAAACTATACTACAAAATAAGAGCAGTTAAAAAAAAAAAAGCCAAAGAATTGGGCTGTATTCTTAATTTTTAATTCTAGTTATATGTAATCACTTTTACAGATGAAAAATACTGAAATTTCGGTATTCATTTCAGATGAACTGTGTTAATTCATCAACTCCATAAACTAATTAGTCTGTATATATATATATATATATATATACATACATACAGAAGTTGTTTAATTCAAATGATGGCAAACTCAGAGAACTTAAGTAGGCAACAAAAACAAAAACTGCCATAGAACATGGTATCAAAATCGTCAAAATATTATGCTGGATGGGATAGTCATTCTGTAGCAGAACATGTGGTTTTAGGTATGATGAAAAAGCATATTTTTCTTAGCAGTACATGAGTACCATCAGAATTCAAGGTCTAGTACATTCAGTTCCCCTCTAGTATACATCTAGGGAAGGGGACTGGATGTACCAGACCTTGGATTTCTTCTTTTGAGACACAAATCATTATCACTGGCATAACAGCCCCATGGTGGGCCAAGACCATCTGCCTAGTGGCAGATTTCAGAAACATGAGATGTCTTCTGTTTTATGGGATAGGATTGCCAGCCTTACGTCCAACACTCTACAGTCATGTTAGATTGGGACCTACAATTTAAAGTGGATTCACACCTAAATCACTAGTTCATAAAACTATTGTGAGGCACAAACATGGATAAATTAATAACAGAATGCTATAAATTCTGTTTGTTTAACAATAATAACAGAATGACAACAGAATAAATAACACCTATAGGATCCCTGCATCTAAGCAAACTCATTGACTCCAAGTTCTATGTTTTGATTTGGAGTGAATTAAAATTATTCTAAATAATTTTCTAAAATTGTACTTTGAAAAAAAAAACAAAGGGGTCTGTTATGTTCCCATTATATATTTTCAGTCTCAAAAAAATACCTATGATGAAAAGGGTTATTAGAAAAGAATGGCAGACCATAGTGTGCATCTCTAATCTATTACTTATAGAAATATGCTTCATGTATCAAATTTTAATGGATAATGGTAGTTTTCTGTATATATGCAAAGTGTAAAGATAACTTTTAGCTTTCAGGAATGAACAAATAAACTGAAAAGCAAATATAAAATATATTAAAAAATATAAGGAATTAAACAGCATAATAAATTTGTTTTCATGCGCATTTAATTAATATAATCAATTATATACTGCAGGTGAAAACATATCATTTCATGACAAGGAACCCAAATTTTACATTTAGAATGGTAAGTTCATCATATATTTAATGTTAAAGGAAAAAAAATCAAAATTCTTACAACTATGCATATATCATTGTAATTTGGCTAAAAACTTATTTACACAATTTTTCATTTAAATTAACATATTCCTTATATTTAATTTTCAATTGTTAATACTAAGTTGTTATAACTTTTATTTTTAATTGTCAAGTGATAACAATTAGTAGAAAAACAGAAAAATAATACTAATATTAAACATAACATAAAATAACAGAATTTCTGTAATTATGTAAAATGCAATAATAAATATTGTTATTTGGTATCAATTTTTATTTTTTATTTTTTTTTTTTTTTCATTTGTGTTACAAATACACTAAAAATATTTACAATGTTTCAAAAATCAGAAAAAAAACAAATTGTATACAATGCTGATAAAATTCCTTTTTATTAAGTGTTTTCATCAAATCTAACCATTGATACAAAACATTTAACTAATAATTTTATTCAAAAATAAAAACATATTTTACAATGATTTCACATTACAAAATTTTTATATTACAAAATAACAAAAGGAGACTATTTTTCCTTGCTTTGCCATAATTTGCTTTTATCTTTGTTTTCTTCGATCTTTGTATAATCAGTGCTGAAAAACAAATGTCCCATCAGAAACATGGCAGCAAGCCCAGAACATGCTTGAGTCAATTTAGGAATTATATAAAGAACAGAATACTGTGCCATTCTATTAAAAAAAATGGAATAAGTGTTTATAATAGTAAAAATAAACCTATAAAATTTATTAAATAGCATTTAATAATTATTATCTTGCTTTTAAATTAAACCAGCTCTGTAAAAAATATTGACTTTTATTTAAATTATCATTATCATTACTTTTACTCAATTATCATAAAAATTTTTATATAAATACACACACATACACACATAACTTGGTACCTCAGATTTTAAAGTTCTTTGAATTTTAAAGCTGTAATTTATTTTGAAAAATCTTAGTAATTTCTTAACTAAAAAAGAAAAATTCAGCATGCATAGCTAAAAAAAAAAAAGAGAGAGAGAAGAAAGAGAATATAAAATTATATAAGAAAAATTTAGCTCTTTCTTCATTAAAAATGATTTCTTTTAAATATATGTATATCATTTTATAAATAAATATATTTTCCATATAAAAAATCAACTTGATTTATTAGATTTTTTTCATTCAAATATATTTAATTGTTGTTTATTAAAATATATTACAAAAACTTGTGAATAAAAAAAATAATCATTTAATATTGAAAAGGATATCTAAAAAAAAATCCTTGAATTGTAATTATAAACTGTTTCAAAGCAAACAAGAAAATAAATAATAATTATCATTTAAATCTTTATTAAATTACAATTTCTGGGATCTATTGATAACTACAATAAGAATAATTGAAGAGTTTTTAATAATTTGAAAAATGTATTGAAACATATTAATAAAAAGTTCCTTTTGTTAGTTGAATTTAAATACATTGAGTTTTGGTTTAACTGCAGGATTTTGTATCCAGTTAACCTAATAGTTTTGATAGTTTAATTAAATTTTTTTTACAATGAAAATTTTATTTTGAAGGAAATGAACTTTAAAATTTAAAAAAAAACAGTGAATGTATTAAGAAACTTAAAAGCGCATAATATAAAAAATACTGTATAAGAAATTATGCAACAAGTGAAAAAGAAAATTAGAAATCTATTTAAAAAAAAATAAATCTATAAATATCAATAATGATGTAACACAATGACCAATAATGATACATAGCCAGATAAAAAAAAAAAATAGTACTTTAATCATTACAAATTAAAATAAAAAAGATTAACTCAACGAAATGTCTCATCAAATAAAATGCTCAATTGAAGCACATGAATCAAATGAAATGCTAAGTTTCACCTTTCTTTAATTCTTCTAACCATTCACAAATTTGTAAAAATATAAAAAGTCACAAAAAGCCATGAAAAAGTAGCATTATTGATTAAAGTATTAAATCATGAATATAAAAAAAATTATCTTCCGAGTTATTTTAATGAAAAATTTTTGATAAACATGGCAATGTTATCTAATATTTACAGAAAACTTTTCTTGGTTTACTTCATTATATATAACAGGCACTTCAGGAGTTTTGTATTCCATATACTATGATATTTTGTTACCTGATTTGTTGCAGTTAATATCAGTAGCAACTTTTATAATACAAAATGGTTGTATTTATAATTCACTCCTTGCCAGTTCTCCTTAGATATTTGTATTGATGTGTTGTTCGTGAAATATATTTATAGTCTATTTTGCTCAGAAATATTGAATTGCTAATTTGAAAATAATATGAAAAGAAAGTGCACTAAAGTAAAAAATAAATATAATAACCATCTAAATCATCTAACCCATACATTCATGTTAGCAACTCAAATTAAATTCAAACAATAACTAGAAATTAAACAATACATAATTAAAATTTTTGATAAATGTGGATACAAAATTATTTTATCTTCTAAATCATACAGATGAGTATCAAAAGAATGAGAATTTATTCAAGAAACAATAAAATGTTTCAGATCATTTATAAGAACAAATATAAATTAATATGTTTTAAATTGATGTTATGTTACAGGAGAAAAAAAAAAAAAAACTTGTAAAGAAATTACAAAAAAAGTTGATAAAGTAACAATTCAATAACTAGATCAAATTGCTACTATTTTATTAATGATTTAGTAGTAAAATGTGAAACATGATTAACAAATACTAAACTGAATAAAAAATATTTCATTTATTAAACAAACATTTTTATATATATTGTTTTGGATATTAATTATAGCTAATCAGAGAAAACAAAAATAGAATTTTCATCTGTAGTTTCTTTTCTAACAATAAATGAGGTATATTACAAAATAATTACATCATTTATTTTTATTTTTTAAGGCAAATTTATGCAATTTAATTTCATTGCTATTATAAAAAGAAGTTTCTTAGGGTAAAAACCCATTTAATAAATAAAATATTGATACCAAATTTGCTATTTAAAATATCATAAAGGTAATCAAAATTACTTTAAAATGGAATGTCAAAGTATTTAAATTTAAATTGAGAATTTAAGCAAATAAGTTAAAAAAGATAAAAATTTTAATTTCCCTCTTAAATCCTATAGAAATATAACATGGAGTTTTAATAACAATACAAAAAAAAAAAAAAAAAAAAAACATATACTATCATAAGAAAAAAAAAATTTGTTGAAAGGTTAAATAAAAGTTGCACTTAAAAAAAGAATTAATCTCAAATAACTACTCACGCAATTATTATTCTTGATAACAAATATATTGTGGTAGTTGTTTCTATAATTTAAGAATGTGTTTTAGTAGCTACTATATTTTCAATCATAACAAAAATTCAGAGAGTAAATCACGAATTAATATGTTAACTAAACACTAGGAATGCTCCGTAGTTCTAAGCAAAACAGCACTTATTTCTAAATAAATAAATAGCAGTGGGTCTAATCGGAGGAGACGCTCAAGACAGCCCTTTTGTAGGGTTTTTCCCTATCAAACCTGAGCTTTCTCCCCTAGTTTTCCCTTCTCAGGAGCAAGAGACAGAAGCTGAAAGAATCAAAACATTTTTAATACGCTTTTATTAGCTTCACCTGTATGTTTGTATGTATGTAACTGACTTTTTCCCCTGGAGATCTGTTTCTCCTCATATACACTATTTAAGCTGCAAAGAAACATTTACAGGCATCTTTCAGAAAGAAAACAGTTGATTCTTTTTAATACGCTATTATATTAGTTTCACCTGAATGTTTGTTTGTTTGTTTGTTTGTTTTGTAACTGACTCTTTGGGCTCGATTTTGCCCTACTTTAAACGATCAGATTTAATTTAAACGTTGTAGACTTATGAAGGACCAACGACACTAAAATAGTTTGATAAGTTTATTATCTCATCATGATTAAGATCGCCAGGATTAGAGATTTTATTTTAACTTATGAAGAGCAATTTAGCCCATGTAGAATGAAAGTATTCAGTAAAGACATTCAAACCCTACGTGGGACAATGGATGACGCGCCTGACTACGGATCAGGAGATTCCCTGTTCGAATCCTGGTTGGCTCGACATATTCGCATTTAGCCTTGGTTTTACTCACAATTACAATTACACCTCATTTAAATATTATAGTTTAAAAACACTAAAAAACATGCTTTTAGAGTTAATCAAGCTAAAAAGTAAAAAATAAATTAATAGTTTAAAAAAAACTAAAAAACACGCTTTTAGAATTAATCAAACTAAAAAGTAAAAAGATTATTTAATAGTTTAAAAACTAAAAAAATTTTTAAAAATCAAACTAAAAAAAAATAAATTAATAGTTTAAAAAAAACTAAAAAACACACTTTTTAGAGTTAATCAATCTAAAAAGTAAAAAATAATTGTTAACATAAGAATAAAATGACTGACGAGAAAATGAATGTCACTGTTCTAAAAACGTGGGGTGCTTTGTATGACATTTTAAAAAAACTAACTCTGCATTTCGAATGAAACTAGTGAAAATTATAACGATTGATGTCAAGCACCCCACGCCTTTAGAACAGTGACATTCATTTTCTCGTCAGTCATTTTATTCTTATGTTAACAATTAATTTTTACTTTTTAGATTGATTAACTCTAAAAGCGTGTTTTTTAGTTTTTTAAACTATTAATTTATTCTCCAGAATGTGGCTGAACGATTACTTTTCTTTGGGTGCTATAATACTTGCGTTGATTCTTATTTTTATTTGCAGCAAATATAACCAAAAATGATAAATATATAAAAATTAAATGAACAAACACAAATTAAAAATATCCACAAATTTATTTCATGTTAAAAATATACTAAAAAATGAAATATACTTAAAATAGGTAACTTTTTGTTAGTAAGCCATAATTTCACATGTTCTGATAAGATTGTGCTTAAATTAGTGACCAAACCTGGTGCGAAAAAATTAGGCGATGCTCATTTTCCTTCAAACTTCCGAAATTCTGTGACTAAGAAGTTGCTCTCCTCTTAAAATTCTATTGCGAGTTCTTCTAATGATATATAAGTGGGAATATTGTGAAGTAAAAATTAGATAGAGATTTTTTTGTGTAAAGGACTGCAGTATTTAGAACGTCCATGTTGGTTTTCATGTTTCCCTGTTCTCTGGCGATATCAATGTGATCAGTGAATATTATTAGCTAGTCTTGTCAGGTGATGTCCATCTATTCAATATATTTTAAAGTAGTGACTTTTGAAGATATATTATCACATGCTTTAGGGATCGTTTCATTGGGAACTTCAAGTACGATAGCAAAAGACCTCGAGCCATGGTGGAATGCTATTTGTAGGTATGAAAAAAATTTGAACAAGAGATCTTCATTAGAGCTGTACTCCATTAAATTGGAATTCGAAGCAATGCCCGCTATAATGAGCTATAAATAAATTTCTACTCAAAATGAAAAACCTTTCTGGACTACATTGAACAATAAATACAAACTAAACATTGTGCAATAATTTAAAGGTGGTCATGAGGAATAGAAAAAATTATATCAATAAATAGGTGATTTACTTAAATGAATATGAAAACAGAAAAAAACAAAATAAGAAGAAAACAAACAACCCTAGAGAAAAAAATTACTAGGAAAAACAACAAAACCATTAAAGCAGCTTCCAGACAAGAGCACATAAAGGGCGAGTGACTTTCGTTCCGAGTTTCTGCAACTGATGGCGAAAAACAACCCATATTAATTCTGCCTGTAAGTGACAGCTAGTCGTAAATGAGAATTTGATGTGTGGAAAAAAAAAACCTATTCTTGTAACAGCGTAGTCGAGATACATGATTTTCTGGTAGGGTTTTGTCAAACAAGTTTTTAATAGGTTCGCGAACGGACTCTTTCTCGTCTGGACGCTGCTTAAGGGTTGGACGAAATGAAATATCTGTTAAGCGAGTTTAAACACACCTGTACTTCTCAATGTCAACCTCATTGACTTGACTTGACTTTGGCTTGACTTCTCCAGGTGTTTTGAAATTTATGTCAACCCCATTTCTTCTTTATATTTATTCTGCTTATTTTTTTTATCTTCTTTTGATTGTTAGAAATACCATGCAATAATTCCTGTCAAAATCATATTAATAACTAAACATGTGATCTATCATATTTGAAAGACTATTACGGAATCATGATTTTTGGGGTTTATAATAATTGATTATTTTTTTCAATCACATCTAGCATTTGCATTAATTGAGATAAAGCAGCGTCAGCAGGCATAAATTCAAAATCGTAAATGAAGTCAATCTCATGTAAATAAAAATATCTCAAATACCCATCAAGTTAAATAAAAAATATATTTACATCTATTCGTAGTAACAATTATTTTACTATGTGATGTCTCTTATATCATTGCAAATTGGGCAATGTGGAAATCAACTTGGTTTTAGTTTTTTTAACACAATATCTGATATTTCAATTCAAAAACCTAATGCTTTAAATTACAATTTTTTAGAGGAGTCTCAGTACAGGTAGATAATTAAACACTAATAAATTAATTTAATTTTGAAAGATCATTACATAATATATATTTCATAAAAAGTATTCTATATATGGGGTTTCAAAATCATTAACTATCTCTGAATGTTCTACTGTTTTTAATATTTTACTTTTTTTTTTCTCTGGAACGTATTTATAAAGCAGATGATAAAATCAGTTTAACTTTACGCTGATGTTGTTATATATAAAGTTATTATATTTTTCTTGTTTTATGAAAGAGGAAGCTTTTTTGAAACTTTATGAATTTTTCTCTAAGAAATCTATTGAAGTTTTTTGCATTTTTCTGTTATTTTTATAATAGAAATTAGTATTTTAAATTATTATAAAAATGTTTTGATAGCTATGTAGTTATGCTCATACATTTATAACACCTTCTTCAGAAGTATCTCTTACATTGTATCTGTCAAAAACATCCATAAAACTGATAAGAAATTTATTAAAATGTGTTGGCAAATCTTAAAAAATGACTTTGTCTAAGCAAAATCTTAAATCTGCTCAAAAGTATTAATTTGATTTCTTCATATAAACCTGTCAGTGAGCTTTGATATTGATTAATACTGACATTTCTTTTCAATAAAAATTTAAAATATCTTTAGACAAAAAATTAATTCAACAATAGGAATAAGTCTTTTTTTTATAGTTTTTAGTAATAGTATTTAGAAAAAAAAAAAAAAACTGAAGTGAATCTCAATACAGCAGATTTCACAGAGAAACCTGGTTTATAGGGAGAAATAATAAGTGAAATAAAATAATTGCAATTCAACCAAAGTTTTAGTATTACAATTGCAATACTAAATTAATGGCAATTCAACCAAAAGTATTGTTTAAGGTTGGGCCTATCTTAAGTAATTTGTGTATCTTACCATTAATTAATCTGTTCATAAGAAAATGGGTTTTATTACATTAATGTACTTTACTGAATATGATTTGCACAAATGAAACTCATCTAAAGTACCTTATTTTAGCATTTTATTTTTAATTTCTATAATTGATTAGTAAATAGTTTATACAATGTCAAGTATTCATTGTTTATATTATATACCATTAAATTAGATTTAAAAATTAAATTACACACAATGTCCACACAAGCGATAAATTTAAATGCTTCCTTTTAAAAAATATAATTATAATTTGAAAAATTTCAGCTCTCTTCAATTTTTTAACATTTATTTTAATGAATATTGTTTTATGCTATTTTTTTGTTTCAGTTGTGTTGTATACTGTTTTCCCTAAACTGTAAAGAAAAAATTGTAAATACTCTTCAAACAACAAGCATATTTTCATAAAAGTTATACAGTGCTTGTAATAAGTAATGATACATCAGAATACTATAAGTAAATTAGTAGAACTGTAGTAGTAGTATCATTTAATATCATTGAGCTCATTTCCAAATGCAAGCTGTAAAATCATCTGCTGTTTCTACAAGTTGAAAATGCCTATTAAAATTTTAAGAGGGCTATATTTTAGATATAATCATTAGGTATCATTTATCTGAAAAATTACAATGATGAGCCATTGAGTGAATAAAAGTGGGAAAGAATTAATTGTATATATCAAGATGATTGAATGCAAGCCCTTTGTAATTTATTGATTGTGGAATGCATTTTTAAAAATAGAATCAGTTTCTAGAGCATATTACAAAAGAAGAACTAGAGGTACATATCATAATTGACTGTTGTTTCTAGCAAATTGCAGGTAAATAAAAATCTGCTACTGTAATCCTTCTCAGATCTTTTGTTATAGTTGCTGGAAAGCTAGTATCCAGATATGAGCAGAAAATTTCAAGAAAGACATCCAGCATTCTATGTACATCTCAAACCATACCAATAGAATTTAAAGATTTAAAGTAGTGTGCACACTTGTCAAATGGAGTGCAAGTAAATGGAAATTTTAATTAAATCTTTATTGACTTGGTTTTGTTTGCAAAATAACCATTGCGAGAGCAAACAACCTGCTATTATCCTAGCCATATCCATGTAAAAGAAAAGTGGGGGAGTGGTTTCAATGTGTTTATATGTGTGAGCAGGTATCTCTTTAAATGACCACACTGACCTGTATATCATCCTAAGAAGCATAATACTATTCAGCTATATGGGTTTTTTTTTTTTTTCAATAAAATATTTTTTAATAAGTAGATATTTAGTTATTGAGTATTTTATTGATGATTTTTACCAAATTACATTAAAACCAATGAATAGAAATTTCACAACTTTTCTGATTTCTGTTAAATTTTTGGAAGCAAGTATCCATCTTCAATTTTTTTTTTTTTTTTTTTTTTTTTTTTTTTGTCAATCTCTAATTTTACTTTTCTCTGAATATTTAGATAGCTGTAAATTTAATTTTATTTTTCTCTTTGATTACTTAAAATCCAATAAAAATATTTTTTAATGGAGTATTTTTATGTTTTCTATTCATACTACTTTTATAACTAGATTTCTGATTGTTTTTTAATTTTACTAATTCATATCTTATTCTTCCATTCTAAAATCTTAATATTTTTGCCAATGATAAATGAATTTTTATTTTGTCATTCACATTATTTATGTAAGAATAAAACAAGAACGTCTTTTCTAGATTCTTTTCTAATTCTGAAAAAGAGGATGAAAAATATTTTGCTCGTTCTATTTTGATTGATACTGAACCTAAAGTAAATATGTATAATGTTATATATTTGTTATAGTTTATTTTTATTATTATTCTGCATTCAAAATTATATTTGGTATTCATATTTATTCTTTCTGTCATGTCTGATACCAATTGATTGATTCTCTTATTAATAAAGGGTATGTGTATGCTAAAATATCACAATGTGTATTTGTTTGTAAATTTAAAATTTGATCATTCTTATTTGTAAAATCATTCATTGCATTTGAGTTGCTTTCTTTGCTCTATTTTTTAATCATTTATAGCTTTGTTTTTTAACCATTTTATATCTCTATTATATGTACATATTTTTCATTAGGTTATCAAAGAAATTTCAACTTCGTGCAAAAATATTGCATGGTCTTATCGAGATGATTGTCACATCAATGTTCAACAACTGGGTTCTGGCAATAATTGGGCAATGGGTTATTATTGTCATGGACCTGAATTACAAGAAAAAATTTTAAATATTATTCGCAAAGAAACTGAAAGATGTGACCATCTATTAGGTTTCCTTCTTTACTCATCTGTAGCTGGAGGAACCGGTAGTGGTTTTGGATCTTACATATCTGAAGTTGTTAGAGATAACTTCCCATCCATATCTTCAGCAAGCATTGTGAGTATTTTAATATTAAAGCTGTTATAATATCAGATATATTTTTTTATTATTATTTACATTTTTTTTTTATGTATCAAATTTTACCCTTAAGTTTGATAGCATTATCTCTCTATATTGAAATACAGAATACTATATGAATTACAACTGTATACAATTCTTTAAGTATCATTGTTTGCCATGTTTTCTAATCTTTGTTGTTAATTTCAAAATGATTTAATTGGTTTTTTTTCTTTCATACCAAATACAGAAATACAATTAATACATAATTAAATTTTTATTATAATAAACAGGGCATATATGATAAATTTTCCCTTATCTTCTGTATGATTCCTGGTGTAAAGCTGCCCTTTTTAACTTATTGTCAAATTACTTAAAAATTTGTTGATTATGCAAATGTAGATTCAAAAAGAGTATCTAGCAATCTGTCTTATATACTTTTTTTTTTTTTTTTTTTTGTTAAATATTTGCAGGTTGAGGTTTATATCTCTCGCTTTTGCCTCTTATGTTGCCTGATAAAAGTTTTACTTTGAAATGAATTGTTATAAGTTAAAAGATATTTTACGTTAAAAGATTGACTTTATTTTATTTTTTTTTTAGTAAAAGATTTTTTTTTTTTTTTTGAGATTCCTTTTGAAAGAGTAAATTAATCTAAATCAAATATATACTTATGTAACTTAAGATACAAAGTTTATTTCATTCAGAAAATTGTCTTAAAATTCAATCTACATTAATATAAAAAGAAAAAAATAATAATATAGCGGTAAATAGAAAATACCCACAATTGCAATACAGTTTATAGTGATACAATTTATTTAAATAATATTTTAAATCCTGTGTCGGTAGTATTTATCAAATGTATCAGGTTGAAGTAAAATTAGCTTTGTGCATTATTTTTAATAAAAATCATTGTAGCAGTCAGTAGTAGTAAATTTTGTACCATATATCTTTGCACTTAATATATGTTGAATATTGGAATATGTTTTAATTTTTCACATTTTTAATATTATTATGTGCAAACATTACCTTAGATTATTATCAACTTATTTACAATAATGCCTGTATATCTGTTGTACAATGCAATGATTTGTTCTGCTAAAATGTTACACATGTATAAGATACATTTTGTTGTATAAGAATTTCTGTTGATTTGTTTATACCACATTGATTTATGTGTAAAAAAAATTTAAGGCTCATGCTTATGTATTCAATCTTGATAGCAGTTTTCAATTGATTACCATTATGAAAATTCTATCTTTCTTGTTTCTTCTCAGTTCGTAACATAAAAAAAAAGTTTTATTATGAAGGAATCAAAGTTTCCCGACTTGTGGCTCAACGGCAATATGTGCCGCTGGTGAGCATTAAGGCTGAGGTTCAATCTACTGGCTGTTTTGTTGTAGACACTGTTTCAAAAAATGAAGAGACTTGATAGCATTTGTGATGTTCATCATCTTGCCTTGTTGGACTGCCTGTTGGGAACTTTTACAGGTTTTCTCCCATAGGATACACAAATGCTGGGTAGCTCCCCTTAAAAGTCCTCCCAGAAGACCCTCCTTCTTCAGCGACTTGGAGCTAAGTTAGACTTCTACCTTTGAGTGGTCCATCACAACAGATGCTGCCTCTTTCCCTCCATCCATGAGTAGATTGCTTTTGGAATGTCTGTCCTTCACTGCAGGACTTTGAGGATCAGACACAGGAATCAGTTATTTCCTTGATTCAATAACTCAAATCTATATATGTGTCATATATGCTTTGCCTTCAGGAATAAGAGTATTCATTATAATTAAAGCTACTTTTCAGCAAGTCATGGTGAAATTCAATTTCAGCTTATCCAAATTTTTAGAGTAGAGAACTCTGTAGATAATATTCTGTTTTATATAAAAATCCATAAACAAAATTAAAAGATACTTATGTCAGCGATAATCACTCCAAAAGAAAGGCATTTCTTTATCACTTTCCATTTAGTAAACTTGGATGTGCTTATTTGGATTTCTTCCTTTGCCACATTTTTTTTTTTTTTATTAATGTGATTCTACATGACTGCAAAATAATGTTTTTAAATATACAATTACATTTTGAAATGTTTTTCCTTTGTTCACTTTTTTGGGGAAATAAGAAAATTAATATTTGTAATGAATTATTAATGTAAATGTTAAATAGGTAAGACAAATATTGAATGTTGTTTACTATTTGTTAAATAAAATGAATAGAATGTTTTTATTCAAAATATAATGTAGGACTTTATTTATTTTATTTATATTTAACATTTTAGTGTGGTTTTTTTTTATCATCATTAACTCATTTCAAAATTACTTTCTCTTTGTTTTCTAGACTGTGTGGCCTTTTCAACGAGGAGAAGTATCTGTTCAAGCTTATAATGCAACTTTAACTCTTGCATCCTTACAAAAATCAGTTGATGCTGTGTTTGTATTTGAAAACGATTGGTTACTGAAACTATGCCAGCATAAAATGGGACTGAATAAGTCTTCTTTATGTGATTTGAATGTAGTTGCTAGCCATCAGCTTGCAAATATGTTCTTACCAGTCGAGAGGTCTTGTGGAATTACTCCTGTATTTAGTAAGACATTTATTTCCTTTTAAATAAATTTTTGATTTTATACGACTGAAATGTTCTTGATTATTTAAAGTATTGAGCATAAAAGTAATTTTTTTTTTCATTTTAAATAATACTGCAGAATTAAAAAATAATTTCTAAAATGACATAATCTGACAAAATGAAAATAAATGCATTTATCTTTCATTGAATACTTTTTGTTCATCAAAATTATAAAGTATTTTTAGTAAATTATTAATTGTTGTTCAATTATTACTTTCTTTGTTAATGAACTAGGATTTTTTTTTTTTTTTTTTTTTTTTTTTTTTTTTTTGCTTTGCATAATATCTTATCAATTTTATGTAGAATTTTTCAGCTTAAAGGATTTAATATTTCTCTGAAATGTGTTTTAAAGTTTATTTAGAATAGAATTCTGTTTAATAAGTTAGTTCATGTTTGAATATAAGTTTATTAATCACATAATACAAAAAATGCCTTTTTACTCATTTTTAGATGATTTATTAGCACATTTAGTACCCCATCCTCAATATAAATTAATAGGTCTTCGATCAGTGCCTCAGGAACCTTTATCTTCTCTTCCATTCAGTGCTTATACTTGGCCAGGTCTGTTGCGTACTCTGAGGCGAATGGTACTTTATAACACTGTTGTTGATGAAGGTTTGTTGTCTTTTATATCTAAATAACTTTTTGGTACTGTACTTTTTTTTCAGTGTTTTTAATGTACAGTTTCCTGTTTAAAAAATTGTTTTTCATTATATAAAAAATGTTACGGAATAAACAAATTGAAATTCATTTACATTAAAACTTATTATTAACTTGTATAGTTCTCACCTCATAATATATTTTAAAATAATTTCACTGTATCATAAATTGGCCTTAGTAAAATTCAAGTCCTGTGTGATATGGCATGTGAACACTAAAAATATAATTATGCTATAATAATAATAATAATAATAAAGTATTATTAAATTTTAAATCTACTTTCTATGAATTTTGTTGCTGGAGAACAATATTTTATTAATATATTTATTTAACAAGTCCTCTTAAGTCATCTCACTATTGTCATTTGCTTTCATCATCTCAATTGCTGTCATTAACAGTTATGACCTATTTAATTATGCAATGCTTTATATTGAATATTGATTATATAATGTATATATATATATATATATATATATTTATTATTATAAGATTCTAAGCAGGTTTAGTTATTTGTACCATTATCCAGTTTAAAAATATTTACTTGTTGTTATAATAGTTGTTTATATATGCATATTATGCATAAGGGACATAATATTTTGAAAAAGACAACTTTTTCATAAAAAATGAAAGATAATCTTTTTATATTGTGTCTCTATATATAATTTGATATATTTTATAATATAATAGCATATTTGATATATTTGTAGATTATTGATATGCTTTTGTTTTCATATTATGAAATGATTATTATTAAAAGTTAATATTATTTTTACAAAAATTTAAATATTTTAAAAGGAAGTACAGAAAATTCAGAAAGCTATTTGCATATTAATAAAATTTTATTATTTATTTTATTATATTTCAGTTTATGGCCAAAATAGTTCATCTGTTAATATAAGCAATAGTCCTCCAATCTCTTTAGCCAATCTATTGGTGTTACGTGGGCGGGATTCAGAAACAGCTGATCCAGAACTTCTTCATAAACCATCTTTGCCTTATGCATCATGGGTTCCTAATACTTCAAGACTTAAGATGTGGACACATCCTAATCCCTTTTTGCCTTATGACAGAACTGCAGTTCTTGCCAATAATGGACAGCTTTCCGCTTCGTGTGTAGATGTTGCAGTGGCTAAAGCTTGGAAACTGTTTTCTTACAAGGCTTATTTCCATCATTATGTACAGTATGGTTTGAGTGAAGAAGATTTTAAACTTGCTGTAATGGATGTGGAACAAATAATAGCAAGCTATAAGTCTTTAGAAATATAGTGATTTGTATGATGATGCATATGCCTGTTTGTATTTCATGCCTGTTTGTGATTTTGTATTATTTGTGATCATGCCTGTTTGTGATTTTGTATTATTTGTGATCATGCCTGTTTGTATATGTGATTATATGGATTCTTACCACCAGCATTCATCTTATAAATTAACTTTTTTTTTTTTTTTTTTTACCGGTTCACTTAGGTGCATTATCTATTGTGTATTAGCATTGTTTCCTCTGAAAGAAAAGTCTCCTTTGAATTCTTAATGAAATCTGATTTGCATTATATTGTATGTAAGAAAAACAGAGAAACCCCTTTACACAACCAGCTTAATAATAATGAAATATTTCCCATCTTATTGAATGCGATATTAGGTATGAATAATAGTACTTTTTTATTATTATGGAGCCTTGATAAATTGCTAATGTATGACTTGCCCAGCAATCCTAACTATGGTTATTTATAGCCTGCCCATTAGAAGAAGATCTCTTGAGCAACTCTTTGGCTTCATTTAAATAATAAAGACCATAATAGTAAAAAACTATGTTATGCATTCTTTTGAGAAAAAAAAAAGCATTGCGAAGGTAGTAACTGTTTTATATTGAAATTAAATATGCTGAAAACTCATACAAAGATAATGAAGTGATTAAAATTTTAAAGCTGAAGAATCTGTCAATGGATTAAACATTGAATGTTCAAATTAGTAATTAGTGAAAGCTTGCTTGACAGCGATATATTGTTGTATTAATGTTATCATGTTGTATTATATTATGTGATATTTGTAATTTTATTCTACTGTACAGTAATCCCATATTTCAGAGTTATGTGATTCAATTAATTTACTTTATGTTAAATTATTATCATGTTATATTATATAATAAATTATATGTACCATTCAAGTTATTAATTAAATTCATTTAAATTGTAAATTATCTTCACCTGTGATTCTAATTTATTTGTCTTATATTTACAGAATAATTAAAAGAAAATTTTAAATAGCAGTTAATGTTTATATTTTCTTAATTCATAGCCATTGCTCTATTTATTTCTTTTTTTTTTTATCAATTAATGTATTTATTAAATTTATTTATTTTTATAAATTTGGCTTATAAATTCCATCTTTTCCATTGTGTTTTGATTGCAGAAAATCTTTTATGTAATAATTTCATGTTATATCTTGTTTTTCCATCTGTTGTCAAGCATTTAATATTATTTTTAATCCATCATAATTTTTTTCATAAATAGAAAAATTAAGAATTTTGTGAAGAACATAGCCCGTCTTCAAAATAATTTTGGACAATTTTAGAAAGTGGAAAATTATAGAGAAATGGCAGCATAAATAGTTGAATTTTTTTTTAATGTTTTTCTTCTGAATTAGTATTTTTGTTAGTCCTTGGTTTAAATTATACAAAATTTGTGTGTCTTTTATGAAAAATTGTACTCCAATGTGACATAAATTTATTGGTATCAATGCAATACTTTTAGGGGCGAATGAAGGCTTTATAAGAGCCAGGTTCATGAATGGGAATAATGTCGCTAGGCTATTTCTGAATTCTCAAACCTCTGTACAAAAGATTCCCTCATATTTAAAATTGCTGTTTTGAAACAGTAAATGACAATTACCAAATTATCTTCTTGGTGATGTTTCAACAGTCTTGAGCAAAAGGGGTGATTTATTTTTAAACGAAATGACTTCTTCCAATATTTAAAAATGTGTTTCCTTTTCTCTGTAGTTTATGATTAAGATTATTTAAATAAAATTATTTAAGTAGGCATTTCGTCACGACCACTAAAAGGTCCTAATTTTTAAGTCAGCAGTAATATATTCACCCAGTGTATAATGCTTCTGATAATTCGATACAAATTGAAAAAGTCCAGTATAGCTGGAAATTTTTCAAATAACTGCCTCTATTTTCTATCATTTATATTGTCAAGTCTTATGCAGCGTAGAAGAAACAAAAAACGTTTATGAGACATTGTAGTGCTGAAATCAGTTCCACTTGTTCCTCCACAAATCTTGTAACTTCAATCAGGAAGATTTGCTGAATGCACACACATATATAATAATCCTAATAAAGCAAAGATTACTAGAAGGTCCGTTTTTCGTGCATCTCTTTCACGTGAAAAATTTGGTGCTCATTTCTCGATAAATATATTTGTGCGTTCTACAGTTAACTGTATCATGCTTTTTCGACGATGAATAACTCCCACCTCTTCACAGGGTTTATTACATCCTTCACTGGTACTTTTATTCCAGGCAAGTGTGACATGGAGTATGAACATTCTGCCTAAATTTTGTTTTCCTTTACTGTATGCCATGTTTTGATGAAACCATTCCAAGTTATTCACTTCCAGAATCTCCATTCGATCCCGTATCATATATAGTGTGGTAAAGTTTTCATGATCTGAAAAAAATTCTCTTCTAAAATATCATCAGGTCCGTAATCTTGATTGTTAATGTCTGAATCTTCATCGGTTTCAGTTTTTGCAAGATGTCTAGGAAACTAACCATTTCTTTCTCACATGGAGTCGGCATTGTGAGCAGCATGCAAATCTAATACAAGTGCTGAATCCAATACAATCAAAGCAAAGAAATGACCGTATCAATCACGTGAAGTAACTGAAAGACGAGTGGGATCATTCCATAACCTCCGTAACTGATCAAAAGTGTATTAGAGAACAAAAAATTTCGGAAAAACTTTATAAATACTCAGAAAAGGCAGAGGGGTGACTAAGTCAACTGGCAAGAAAGGAATAAACAGGGGTCTATTTTTCTAGGAATCGAAATTTGTCGAGTGCTTGGGTCATAAAATGAATTAATTTGCAATTTGAATTAGGTGCAAGGACCGATAACCTCAGGAGTTAGCTGCTATTGCAATGATTGCATCAACTTTTTAATGGCTTTCTTTTTTAATTATAGGAAGTGTCTGAAGCTGAAGTCACGAGAGAAAATGATTCCAAGTAGTCAGGTGGGCTCTTTCTAGAGGATATTGAATGCTGTTGTACTGCAAGTATTGAGTTTGAAATTAAATTTACTGCTTCATATTTCTGAGGTTAAAGGAGGAATTTCCATTTTCGCACCATTGAGTGATTTTATCAAGAGTAAGTTGAAGGTTGAAAATTTTATCCAGATTTTCACTGCAAAATAAAAATATCGACTGCTTATAATAACCATTCATACGAGCAGGTACGTGTCAAAAATATCTCTCATGTAGATATTGAATAAGAAAGCACTTAGAACCCTGCCTTGTTGTATTCCACAAGGGGAAATAATTACATGAAATTATAGAATTGTTACATTTTACTTAAAAATTAATGTTATTAATTAAACCAAAAATCCATTTTGCAGATGTGTCCTTTATATCAACTTTCAAAATTTCATATTTGATAACCATCTCTAAAAGTAGAAACATAAGCTTAATATAAGTCTAATTTAAATAAAAGTAATAATTTTTGGCTTTTTAACTTCGATTGTTGTGATGAATTAGCTGCGAACAGAATATAAATCTTTAAAAGGAATAAAGCCGGCATGATAATGATTGAAGTTGTCAGGAATTGAAAAATGAATAATTATTTTATGCACAATCATTTAAAAAAACTGCATAAAACGGAAATTAACATAACTGGTCGGTAGAAGGTAATAGAAGCGTTATCTTTGTTTGGTTTCAGAATTGGGAGGAGTCGTAGATTCAACCCCTCGGAACATTGTGGTTGGCCAAATGCTATAAAATATATTAAGAAGCTGATGAAATTATTGATCTCGTAGAATTTTAATTAATTTTGGTGGAACATTGTCACAGCCTGGAGTAGAATTAGAGCAGTTTGTAATTTACTGAAAGTAAAAGATTCATTATAGCTGTGAGACGAATCGTTCGAAAGATCAAAGGGAGGGGTAGATTATTGGAGTTTTATGCCATAAAATTTGCTTGTTGAAAACGAATCTGTGTTGGCAAAAAGTAGTGTTAGTGCGAATGATTTTGCTGCTGATAAGTTTATTATTTCTGTTGTGAATAGTTCTGATAATTTAATAAATTTAGCCGTTTTATGAATGCGCACTTGATGCAAAAATTTTCTTTTCTGTTATCTTTTGCTTATGTGTTTTACTAAGGAATCTTTGGTTGATGAGAGATTCTGTAATTTTTATTGTTATTGTTTAAGGTGTAAGATAAGAAAGATTGTAAATCAGAGGGAGATTTGAATTTGTGTGGATATTCTGTTGCCCCTATAAATAAATAAAAAAAACTTTAGACCATTTAATAGTCTGTCTGCAAGTTTCTTCGAGTATTATTTAGTTGAAGGGAATTAATAATAATCAGGAATAATAAAGTAAGTGATCAATGTCAAAATGATCTGATGAATGAAGAAGGATAAATTTTGGTATATACTTGCATTGGCAATGGAGAGATCAATTAGAGATGTAGAATATAAATATGAATTGGTGAACTGATGTTCAAAGCAGTTAAATTATTATTGATAATCCAATTGATCAAAGTTTCAGAAACTATTGGTTAAAGAGCATGAATGGGATGGTGTGAATAAAAATCACCGAGAAGGATATAAGTAGGGAAGAGTTGATAGTATATTGGATCCAGCCAAGATAAATTGCCATGGCCTATGTTTCGTTTTCTGTCGGAGGGAGATTAAAATGATTAAGAGAGGGACAAGTAAAAAGTTGAAACAACAGCTATTAAAAGTCCTCCTATTTGTGTATTGTCTGATCGATCTATTCTATAACTTAATTTTCCAGGTTATTGAAACGGGATTTTCAAAGCTGAAGAATGTTCTTGTATGGCAAAAACTTGAATAGAAGAAAAATGGAAATAAACATGAGTTTTTGTTTTTTTTTTTTTTTTTTTTTTTGCTCTGATGCTGCGGACATTTTCACTGTAAAATGTGAAATAATGGATAGAATTTGTGAACGGAAAGTATGAGGAATTCGGAAACAATTTAAAAAAAAAAAAAAAAAAGCCTAAATAATTTTTTTGTATCGTAACTTATTGTCATGATGATCGATGAGCAGAGAGAACATTGGATGTAGCGCCATGATCCCCCAAACCTGCCACTGTACTGTCAAAATCCTGCAGGACTTCGAAGGCCAGATTTTATATCTTTAAAAAAGTAATACCGATGAAAGAGGAGAGTATTTTCACCGCTTTAATGAGGAAAGTTAGGGTTGAAACTGTATTCTCTATAAGGCCTTTGATGGATTCTTGGAATAAGATGGTTTGGACGTGACGTATGTTTTTAATCATATGTTGTTTTCAAGGATTGCTGTATTACCAATTTGGAAAATCTTTTTTAATAAAATTAGAGGAGGGGTAGTGGTAACTAGGAGTTTGCATGCAAGTTTTTTTTTTTTTTTTAGAAAGCGTACGGATATGCATCTACCGTATGTTTACCGTAGTTGTTGGCCGTGATCTAATGTTCCTTTCTGCAGGCTGGACATGAAAAATATGATGTGATGCGCTGCAGAATTCACAAGTGATAAAAAACAGTTGGGACATTGACGGGAAAAAAAAAAAAAAAGAATTTTCAATCACGTAGGCCGTAATTTGACATGTTGAGAATGGGTGGATAGCCTGATGGCTAGCGCTTTTGCCTTTGATACCACAGGCTTCAGGTTCAATTCCTGGCTGTAACATGGTTATTTATTAGTAATTTTGAATAAATTTAAACTGTAGATCCATTTCTAATTCAGCCCTAGTGTGTAAAAAATTACCATAGAGTGACAAACCAAACATAATACGGTGACTAAAACTGATGTTTAAAGATTGAGCGTAGTTCGTTTGCTTTCAAATCTTCATAGTTCTGATATTGTGTAAGGCTTACCTTCCTATTCTAGTTCTTGCGGAATTCTTCAAAGGGAATATACATAGGGAATATTATGGAGCAAGAAATCGTATTGTGATTTTCTTTTAGTAAAGGGATACTGAAATCGGATCGCCCATAATAATTGGGGAAAATGATTAACTTGCCTTGTCAGATATTTTTGTATATGATCGAATCATTTTAGAGCGGTGATTTTACGCGACAAATTGTCTTTCAATATTTTAAGATGCGCTTTGGAGTTTAATACATTCGGTATTATAAGCACGATAACGAAAAAGCCTCGCATCATAATTGAATACTAATTGTAGGTCTGTTTGAATATCACGATGAGCTTTGAATTGAAGATCCTCAGTAAAACTGTATTTCATTAAATTAGAGTGTGAGGCTATGTCCGCCATATTTGGCTTTAAAGACACCTTTAACTCAACATGTTGAGCTTTCCAGATTACATTGAACAACAAATGAAAAATAAAACTGCAAGAATTAAAAGTAGGGAGGGAAGAGAGACAATAATTATATCAATAAATAGGTGACTTATCTAAGATGAATATGGAAACTAAAAACTAGAGAACAAAAAAAAAAAATTACTGGAAAAAACCAAAACACTAACAGTTGGACGAGATGAGACAATGGTTAAGCGAGCTTATACTCAACAACATATCTCAATCTCCAATACTTCCATTTCACAAAGCGAAAAAGACGCAGAGCAACAAAGCAAACAGTAACTACTAAAAAGGCACCTTTGTGTTAATGCGAGCAGAGAACCATTCAAGCCCACTACGAATCAGAACAAGTAAATTAATGCCCAAATATATTGAATTATTCGCTTGTGTACGAGATTGCGCTAACTGTTATCTGCTCGTACATCTTTTCTCGTTAACAAAGTTCTGTTACATTAGAAAAAGCTCAAAGCAACTCCTTTGTACTTTTTTTCTCTTATTGAATCTGTTTCCGTAATTTTTACTCTTCTTAGGTGCAAAAAACTGTAACTGAAAGTTTCCGGCATTTTTTTCTACACGGTGTGACTGAGTGATTACTTTCCTTAGTGTGCTACAATATTTCTGAGCTTTTTTTTTTTTTTTCTAGCAGATATAACCGAGAAATGGATAATAGCCGAGGAATAATGTAAAAACTAATTTTTTTTTCATTAACACAAATTAAAAACAATTCATGTTAAACTAGTACTTAAAAACGAACTTTCATTTTTAGTATTAAAATAATGCAAAGTATCGATTTCCTCCAAAATCGAAGGATAAAAAATGTACTTGACTAGAATTTGAACATGGGTTACGGCTGTCACAACGCAATGTGGTAGATAGAGTACCGATTACGGAGTACCATTGAGACTTAGTGTCTTTTAGCTTACTCATTGAAATAATTATTTAATTACTGTGGTTGCATAGTCAATGTTAGTAAGTTATTAAAATAAAAATTGAGTAAAAAAATGAAAGTTTAAAAACAATAGGTAAAAATAAAAGAAAATGAATTTTTAAAAGAAAAAAATCTTTAAATTAAGTTTTATATGGCGTTAGTACGGAGCATACAAAATATCCCTAAATAAAAAAGTAATTTGTAGTTATATCTTTAAATTTTATTTTTTCTTTGGCGAAAGCCCAGAATCGAACTCAGTCGTAAGACGTCCTTCTGACCATTATCACGGTTCAATTGCTAAATCAGATATAAAAATTAAATCCAAAATCTATGAAGAAGAAAATCAATAACGAAAATAAATTATGATGAGTTGTAAAGGAGATAAGTGATACTTATCTCGAATAACCACTTGTGTGTCTCTTCATAGAAGAAAAAATAATCATACTTGGCTCGGACTAAAGCAACGTAGTTAACCATAGTGTAAAGCAATTAATTTAGCATCGCATTATAACTATTTAAACATTTCATCAATATATACGTGTACAATTTTTGCAAAAGATTTAAAAACAAATAAACTATTGTTCCTGTTTTACTTTTTACAATTTCATTAAAATTAAAAAAGAGAGGAAAAGCAATAGTTAGATTTCCATAAGTGTCCGTTTAGAATTTTTATTCATATAAGTGATTTATATAATTATCATAGACTATATCTATACATACACACATATATAGGGACAGATTTTTCAGAATTGATAGGTGCAAAGGAGTTGACTTGAGCCTCTCCAATTGTATTTACATTCTAACTCTTATTGTAGATTATTACTTAGATCCTTGGCAGCGTAGTGGTCACTAGCTCCTTCATTGTAAAATGTTGAAACATAGCGGTGATCCCATGCCCTTTGAGTTAATAGCATTCTAACTTTGTAAATTTATCTTAAAATCTTTCTGCTCCTTCAATCCAATTATTGCCAGAATTTTTTTTTAAATATAGCAATCACAGAATTCATTAAACTTATGAACAACAACATTCAAAATATACCTGAAAACTTCTTTGTCTAGACGCAATAATAAGAAGTTGTAGTGTGACTCTGACATAATTACATTGATTGATGAAAAGAAAAATTATTTAACATTAATTTTCAGGAAAATTAAATTAAAAAGTTATTTAGAGCTTAAAAGTTATTAAATTGTTGAAATTCAATAAAAGTTTCAATTTGATTTTTTTTTCTGTCTTTTTCAGAGAAGCTGTGGATTTCCTTCGATAAATACTGAATTATACTTTTAAGAATGAAATGAGTTGTATGTTTTCAATGTTTATTTACTGGTTGCAATACGAAAGATTGTGACCTCCTGAAATAAAAGGTAATGAATAGTTTTTCCTTGAAATTTCATACAAAAAAATTTTACGCCATTTCTCAGTTTGTTCTATTATTGAAAACAGTTATACATACTTCCGGTGAAAATTGTAGGAGCCAATCCTCTTCTAACTTACGATAGATTTCATCTTACCACGTGTGTGTGTAGTTCCTATGTTTATGTTTGATTTGATGCATTACAAAATAGAAATAAAGTGAAAGACTATTTTGATAATTCTAATTGTAATATATATTTGAGTTTTTACAAATATTAACTTTCTTTGAAGTTAATTAAATATGTTGTTTTAATTACGCGGGAAACACTTTGAATTTGGTTTTGATAGATATCAAATATAGTAATGTTAGTAAAATGTTTATAACGTAATGATAGCCGGTTGAAAAACTATATTGGTATATTCGAAATGATAAATAACTGTAAAACTTATTTTGTAAATGAAAATACTAAATGGTGAAATATTTCCAATTATTAAAAATATAATTCTGCAAAAATTTTTGTGAAGCAAATTTACTCAGAAATTTTTTTATTTATGTGATTATACAAGTTTATAAAATATACAGTAAAAAGTATTTGTTAATAAAATTTGAGAAATATCTTGAGTGTATTTATTTAATATATATACATATATATTTGGATTATAAAAATATGTGATGAGAATTTTGAGCAGTTATTTATAATAGTTTTACAAATATTATGTAGCTAATTTTTTCCTTCAAATAAGCAGTGAATTAACTAAATAAAATTCAATTTAGTTATAATATTATAGTAGCATTTACTTTAAAATGTTACAGCATATTGTAAATTAATTGCAGTGTTAAAATTTGGTCATAATGTAATACTTACCCTCAGTGGTATACTATAAGTAATGCCAAATTTGCTAAATATCTATTGTTCTAATGGGAAAATTGCCTTGGGTTGAAATGTTCAACATTAAAAATAATGTATCTCGTATTATTACAAATGCAGATTTCAGTTATAATAGTTCGTACACTTAGCTAAATTATTATATATTATTATGGATTATTACATAATCAACTTATAATTTATTTGTTGTATTTGAAATTTTTTTCTTATATGAATTTTTAATTTTAAAATTAAAATTAACTACAAAACAAGAAGTTTTAAATGATAATTGTAGAATGTCAATTTTGGTCCCTGACTGCAAAATACATCTATAAAAGATAATTTTATAAATGCTTCTATGGGTAAATTTCCTGGGATATTCCCAAATACTTTCCTTTTCCCAGGGAATTCTTTGATACCTATTACTTTGCCATCCCTAATCATCATTTCTCCCATCCTCGCTTCCCCTATACTTGCATGGACTTTCCACTTTTTTACTGGGAAAAAAAAATCATACTTTATTTGGTAAGGGGGTAAAAGATCCCTAACAATATCTGACCTTTTTTAGAAAGGGCTCTGAAATTAACATCTGTGGGTTTTCATGATTATATACAGATATATAATTTTTTATGTGTGTGCATTGTTCTAAAACAATTTAATTTATACTTAATGATATTATGAAGAAACCATTGACTGAATTTATCACTGGTTATCAAGTTAAAATCCATTTTATTATACTTTAATGATATTTTTTACAAATAGTGGGAATAATAGTAATCTTAAATAGATATTACTATTTATGAAAGTTTCATGTAACATTCTGAAAATATCTCTATTTTTTCTAAAAATTTTCTGTTCAAATGTCTTTTTCATTTAAATTTTGTGATGCAATTTTGCTGGAAATCGGAAGGGGTAATTTGTTTCTGTTACAACTTCCGAGAAGTGATCATGTACGAGGGAAAAGTGAAAAGTTCTCGGCTTGACACTGAGATGCGCTCCAATGAGCAAAAATTTATGTTTCCTGCCTGCGTGCATGTGTCATTATTTCATATGACAAGTTTCAACCTGTTCTCTCATCTTTCTCTTTTTTGCATTAGATATCTTGCTTTGTTTTTCGTTAAAATGGATAGACTTGAATATTGTGCGGTCATAAAGTTCTTCATTTTGGATGGACTAACCCTTAAGGAAATTCATCTGAAGTTGATAAAAGTTTACGGGGGACTCTGCTCATTCCATGTCAACCGGTAAAAAGTGGGCAGCTGAATTTAAACATGGTCACACATTCCTCGACAATGACCCACGTGAAGGACGGCCAAAAACCGCAACCACACCGGAATCCATCAAAAAAAGTGCATGATATCGTGTTGGACGATAGGTGAGTGAGAGATAGCTGAGGCTATGGGGATATCGGAAGTAAGGGTGCGAAACATCTTGCACGAAGAATTAGGGATGCGAAAATTCTGCACAAGATGGGTGCCGTATTTGCTGAATGCCGATCAGAAGCAAATGCGCAAACGATTTTGTGCTGTGATTTGTCACCGTGGATGAGACATGGGTCCACCACTACATGCCAGAAATAAAACAGCAGCCCAAGAAGTGGGTGGAGGCCGGTGGTTCAGCATCAAAGAAAGCAAAGTCAATCGCATCCGCCGGAAAGGTCATGGCCAGTGTATTTTTGGATGTAAAGGGATCCTGTTAATTATTACCTTGCAAAAAGCAAAACAATTACAGGCAAATACTACTCCAACCTTCTTGACCAACTGGATGCCAAAATTCACAATAAGAGGACGAAATAGAAGAAAAAAAGTCTTCTTTCATCAGGACAACATGCCTGTGCACAAGGGTGCATTGGTGATGGGAAAACTGCAGGATTTTGGGTATGATTTGCTTGCCATACCTCCTACTCTCCTGATTTGGCATCCTCAGACTTTCATTTGTTCCCAAACTTGATGAAATTTGTTTCTGGAAAGCGCTTCGCATCCAATGAATATGTTGAGAGGGCCATAGATGAATATTTTCACAACCTTCCAGTCTCTCACTTCCGGGAAGGAATACTGATGTTGGAGAAAGGTTGGACCAAGTGTGTTGAAATCAAGGGAGATTATGTAGAAAAATAAAATCATTTTTTAACTGAAAGTTGCAGTCTTTCATTGTCAGACTGATAACTTTTCACAGTACCCTCGTAATTCGAAAAATTTCAGTGATAACTAGTATCACACTTGTTATGCAAAGTTTTTTTATTAGTTTTTTACATGTTTTTATAATTTCTTTTTTTAGTACAAAATGTCTTCAAGTGTTGAAGAAGTAAAGCGGCTGATAGTTGTATGGGATGAGCAGAATGAAAGTGCTCAAGATGTCACTCAAACTTTAATGAAGTATGGCTTTTACTGTAGTCCTTTCTTTATGAAATTTAATATTTATATAATTTTTTTACAAGTAAATCCGTAGCATTATTGCCAATGTATTTATTTTTATACTGATAGATTTTTTTATATAATACATCATTAAAGAAAGAGGATTCTTAATTATCTGTAACTTAAATTTGTTGTTCTATCAAGCATTTATTTTTATAATTTTTTATATATCTATTCTTTGAAAATGAACAGAAATATTGTTTTCAGTAACTTCATTTACAATTGTTTGTCTTTATATCTGTAAGTGTATTTAATAATGTTAATAGGTATATTTTTAAAGTGTCGGTACTTAATGCATCAAATCTCTATTGCTGGTATTAGTTCACATATTTTCTAAATTACTTATCTGTGAAAAATTTTAAAAATGATTGAAAGTATCCTTTAGTATAAAGTTGTATAACATATGAATGTCAACAATAAAATAATAATAGTATTGTTAAAATAATATCTAATAAATATATAGCAGTCTAATCTCTAAATAATAACAGAAAACTATATATACTTGCAATTCGTATATTGAAATTACAAAACTCCTACTTACTTATACATGGAGCTATGCTGATACTGAGTGCATTGTGATTCACTCTGTTAATAGGCAAAGAATTGACTAGTATCATAGTAACAATAATCATAAAAGAAAAATTTTAAAAATTCCCATAGCTATGAAAAATGTCTAATCTGTGAACTGAAATATAATTTGTAATTGCTGTATTATTTCCGAGGATAGAAACAATGCATAAATTATGGTATAATTAGGCATGGAAAATAAAGAATACTGTGTGTTATCAAGCTTAACTGAAGTTTCTAACTGGGTGGTGACCGAAAATGAGAACTTTACAATTACTTATTGTCAATGACACTGATGATCAGTGAAATGTTATTTTTACATTATCAAAAACTCATTCAATTGGCCAAAAGTAATTGTATTCATAAAATTTCATGTTACCTAATCCAAAAAAATCTATTTTTCAAAAAATGTTCAATTCTCCATGTCTGAAATAAATATACTTATATTATTTTTAAATGTGTCAATTAAATACAAGTGTGACTAATTATGTATATTATGTATTTATGCATTATAATTAATAGATATTCATGTTGAATGTAATATTTTTATATTAAACAAGATTACCAGAAGCATATTATCAGTTACAAACCTTTTTTTATTTTGCATAAAAGGATGAGTCAAAATGCAAATGAGAAAGCATTAATAGTTGTGACATCATTTCCCATTCAAAATTTTATTCTAATAATTATAAAAGTTTAAATTTTTTTATTCAAAATTAGTTTCTTGGCATTAATTTTTGTCTGTTCCACCTATCTTATAACTGAGGTATTACTGTACGTTACAAAATAACAAAATACACAGGTACAAAAAATTTTGATTAACATAAAAGTGTTAAAAAATTCATAATTTCTATTCAATGATGTATTTTAAATTCAAAGAATTAGTTCAAATGTTGGTTATTGATGCAATAATGTTGGTTATTGATGTAATTCCCTAGAGTCATTTTGGTAATATTGAATCTAAAATGTAGTGTATTAGTGCAATTGGATTTAAATGTGTAGCAATAAAAAAGTTTTATTTTGTAATTCTTTTAAATTCTGAAAAGGAAGTTTAATGCTATTTTTTACCTTTTGATGTTTTTCCTGATTTAATATATTTTGGTTTAGAAATTGTATACTTTTTTTGTATTATAAGACTTTATTAATGACTTTTGAAAATATATTTTATAACGTTTTCTTCCTTTAACTTTTTTAGATTAGCTGAAATAATCGAAAAAGAAACAGAAGTGTTTTTAAAGAAAGATCCTGATCCTTTTGATAAAAGTCATCCTAGTAAGATATATAATGATTTATTTTTTTAATTGATAATTTTATCTGTAATACAAATATCTATCTATCTCTCTCTCTCTATTTATATATATATAATTAAAAAGGGTTATATTTAATATTATATTAAGTAATATTATGCTTTCAGCATCAGTAATTTAAAAAAAAAAAAAAACATGTTTTTATAATTTTGTTTCTCCTTTTATTCCGAATCTTAGAAGATTTCAAATTTAATGCATTTTTTTGTCATATGTTTATTTAGATATTTTTAAAGAAATTTTTAGATTCTATTAGATCTTTATTTGATATGTATTTATTTTATTAAACATACATTTTAACTTTATTTTATATTAATTATTTCTAAGAAATGTAATTAATTTAATAGTTGTTTTGTTCTTTTTACAATGTTATTAATATCAAGGAAAAAGGAAATACAAAATTATCATCATTTGTTTCACTAATTTTTATTCCAAAATGTTAAAGTTTGCATTATAAAATGTTACATGTCTTTTATTTTAATCATTGCCTTGTAAATGAAATTTTTAATCTTTTTTATAATGTGCTATATTTAAAAATAAAAAAAAATCTCATCATTGTTTTTTTTTTTTTTTTTTTTGCTTGTTTGTTTGTTTTAATTTATTGTCTGAAAAATTATATGCACATACACACACTATGAGAAGGAAGGTCTGCTGGTTTTGGTTCTGCCTATTGTTAGGCTGTTTCCTCTTCCCCACGCCATTTATGTGGCTTTCTCAAGTCTTCCCTCCCCCTCCTTCTTCCTGCATTTCTGTTTGCTTTTCCTTCCCTGATTTATTTCCTACAAAAAGAAAACATAAAAATACTCAAAATTCTTCACTGCAATTGCAAGCTCTGGGTCTGCAATTTGAATGCTGACAATTTCGTTTATTTTAAATCCAATTGCAAACTTAAGGAAAGGGAACCCCCAAATTTTATTACCTGAAAGTTATATAATTTAATTAAATTTAAAATTTATAAAGAGGTAAGCCTCCTTAAACTTTCAGAATTGTCACAGAAATTACACACTTGCACACAATTACATAGGCACTATTTCATTACATTTTTATGAAACAATAAATGACAATGTTTGGCGAATGTGTTCTTTAATGGAGATATGATGCCATTGCATTTCAACTTTATTCTTTAGTGAACAAATGTAATACAAGCCCAGTTCCTGCACTTTTGTCAATGCTTCTCAATTAGGGTAAGAAAAGGATGCTGGTGAAATCAGTCCCCACTTCCTGCATAAATTTGATTGCGGCTTTCTCCAGTTTCTAGTATCTTGTACCATGATAATTCATGAATTGTGTCAAAATGGGATGTATCAAAAGTTCTAATAATTAAATACACAAATAATATACAAATGTTATGAATTTGGCTTAATGCAATTTAATATTTATTTAAGCTGAATAAGATTAACATTCTGACACATAAATAAATTAAATATTAAATTAAGTGCTGCAATATGTATTAAATACAGATCTTAAAGGATTATGAAAATTATTTAGGCTGATATTGACAATCTAGTAATTAATATAAATAAATATAAACTTTCCTGTATAAACTTGTAATAAAGTAAGCTTGTAACGCAAATACAAGAACATGAACAGGCAAGACAAGTCATCATATAAAAACGAGTAACAAGCCAAGTTAAAATGATTATCACCCTTTGGTGCAAAATAATGAACATAGTGAAAACAGAACCCAAAACTACAGAATCCCTTACTTTATAACAACTCTCATTTCAACAACTGTAGAACCTAATATACCAAATGCCTATCAAAAAATTAATAGTGAGTAAAAAGAATCTCAATAAATCCTCTGTAATTCACTCAAATATTTAGATACATTAACATTTAAATAAATAAATATTCTTTTAGGTCGTCTTCAACCTGATTGTACTTTAGGCCAAGTTTTAAAAGTATTCTTCCGCAATGAAAGAATTATTGATGAAGTAATTTTTTTATATGTTTTTCCTTCCATTTTATTATATTTTGCAAAAATTAAATTTTATTTAAATATTGATTGTTTATGAATAATAATTTTTATGTATTGAAGAATAAAATATTTTTTGAAATAATAAGATATATGGTTTAAAATTCTTTATTATCTACAAAATATATAATACTGTTGTGCATCTTAGTTCATCTAAATTTATATTTCTATGTTTTATTTTATTTCTAAATAAAAATAAAGTGTTCTATTAGGTGGAATTAAATGCTTAAATGCACAAATTTTATTTAATTACTTTATATTTATTAGCATTAAACATTAAATTGTATTACAAGTGTCAAACTTTTTCAAAGATTGTCATAAAATATGATAAACTTTAAAGATTGATTATTAAAAATTTATATTAAAATAAATAAGGTAAACAATTATAAATTCTATTAACTTTTATTTTATCTTTAACAATTTGTTTATTATTAAATAGAAAAATTCAGAAGTATTGCTACAAATTTCTTCTTGATGTATTGAAAGTAGTCAAATAATTTTTCTAATATTTAAATTTAGGTTTTAACATTGTTTATATTATAAGCATAAATATTAAGTTGCACAAATATAATTTCTTAAAGGCACATGAATAATTTTAATATAATCATCAGGAATATGGGTCTTCAACTTTTCATTTATTATAATGATAGGTAATATTATGTATAAAAATTTTAATTAAATCTTTGTTGAAATAAGGATAATATAATGTAATAATTAAATTATCAAATTAGCAGATTTAACATTTATTTGTTACTTGTATTGCATGCTCTCTCACTATGTATACATAGCATTTATGGCAAAATTAAATAATTATATATATATAATTTCTATATTATTTATCTACAGGAAGACTTGCATAGTGTTAAAACTTTTGTTTCTTTAGTAATTCAGTGTTTCACATTTTTAAAAGAAATTATCTAACGTATCTGGATGAAATTACAGCAAACATTATTTTGTACAATTACATGTATACTAAATTAATTATATCTTATTATCCATCTTATCATTTAATCATTTTATTCAGATAGTAAAGGTTTATTGTATGAGGGATGTTCTGGACCTTAATATTGCTTCATGCCGTCTGCTTTTAGATATATTACCTGGCTTAGAACTTCTTGTGTTTGAAGAAGTAAGTTTGTGGATTTTCGTTTATTGCATAATTGTATGGGATTGCTAAATTATTGAAAAGAAGTAATAAAAATAACATATTATTAAATATAGCACAGTGTATCTTTCTTATATTTAATCTTTCAATAGGGTGGGAAAAAAAAGTAGATTAATTTTGTAGAGTATAACATTACACTTCTGCATATGCACTGTTAATTTGTACAAAGAATTAACAACATGTCATGAATATTATTAGAGTCATGGTGATTTTTAAATATTGCAATCTCTCAACTTCATATTTTTTACTTTTGTATTTCAAATAATGCAATATTTCACTGTAAGTTATATCACTGACTATTCCATTAGTATAGGAACTTATACTTTTGGTAAAATAATTCCTTATAAAAATTTACAATAACAGTAAATGCATCATCAAATTTTCAAGACACTTGGAGCTGCTACATCAGATATTGGCAGTGGAATAAAACACAGGTATAGGCAGTAGAATAGAAAGTGTGCTATTACATGTTAATTACGAATCATGAGCTACTGAATGTATATGTACATATGCGTATATATAGCATTGGCAACTAAGTGATTGTGGATTTTAAATAGCAAGGAAAATTAAAAATTTTTGCTTAAAAATACAACTTGATTCAATTAGTTATTGTCTATTTTGTCGATAACGTTTTTGCTATGTTTCAGGCAGTATCATAATTAAATGTTCATAAAACTTCTGAATTTTGCCAGCAAAAAAAACCTAAATTAAATGTGATTTTACATCCTCAGCATCATTAAAAATTTTACCATTTAAGGAGTTCTTCATGGAATGAAATAAATGGTAATCTGAAGGTGCAGGGTCAGGGCTATATATATGGTGGATGCGACAGTACATCCCAACCTCGTATCAATAATTCTTGGCAAGTGACCAAGATTGTGGGGCTTTTTACATTATCACGCAGTAAAACACCCTTTACGATTTGCCAATCTTGGCCACTTTTCTTGAACTGCATCACTCAGTTTGGCGAGTTGTTGAACATGCACATTTGAATTCATTTGGCTTCTTGATAAAAGTACAAAATTCTTTTATAATCTCACAAAACTGACAGCATAATCTTTTTTGTGAATCTCTGCTTTTGGTATTGTTTAGGCTAGTTCTTCTTGCATCAACCATGTTCATTTCCGATTTGTGTTGTTATAAACTATCCACTTTTCATTACCAGTTAGTATTCACAAATGGATCAATGTCATTGCATTTCAGAAGGTAATTGCAAATGTTAGTGCATTGTGTCCAATGAATTTGTTTAAAATGATGACAGATCCATAAATCGAGTTTCTTAACATAATCTTTTAAATGCATGTATGCGATACATTGAGCTTCTCTGCAATCTCCCACGTGTTGTGCTATGACGATATGAATCAATAATGACCTTGATATAGATCTCGTCAACTTCAACTGGACGATCAGATCGTTGCACATTTTCAATGAAGTATCACCAGAACAAAATTTCGCAAACCAATTTGGACACTGTATTTCTTTAAAGACTTCATTCCCATATACCTCATTGCAGAACACATTGACAAAATCCACTATCACTTAATTGCCAACCCAATATTTAATATGGTGAATAACTTATGAATACCCATTATTTTAAATAATTACATGCATGCCAATTTCAAATTTTAGTATAAAATCTACATTTAATTTTTATTTAAATTAATAATCTAGATTTTTAACTAACATATTTAGCAACTTTTATCTTGGTATAACATTGTTGTAGTTTGGCATGACAAAATTACACTTAGTATTATTTGACTTTTTTTTTTTTTTTTTTTTTTTCAATAAAGATGTTTAAACCTTAGTTTACATAGTAGTGCTTTCAAATTATCTGGGAAGATATTAATTTAATATCTGTACTATTAGAAGGCAAATTCTTTTGATTTTAAGAAAGGAAAATCCTTAATTTCTACCCTTAAAGTATTCTATTCAGTTGTGAATTGCTGTTTCTATATATATTGAATGTATAGTTATTTTTATATTTGGCTGGATTTTCCAGTTAAAAGTTTAATGCACAGTTTCAATTTAATTTTTTTAATATACGCCTGTTTTATTTGTAATGGTTTCATAAAATAAAAAATATGTAGATGTTAGGATAGTAAAAAAAAAAAAAAAATCCAGCTTTTAATTGTTTAAAATTCAATATTCATTTTCAATAGCATCACTTATTAGATTATAGATATTCAAGCTTGCCTTTTTTATGTTCTTAATAGTTTTTCTTTGATCATTTTTATGTATGTAGGAAGGATTTGTACCTCGACTTCTACATTGGGCTGAACATGCTCCAAACCATTGCAGTCATATGCAACTGGTCTCTTAGCAGCTGCTATGGATACCCAAGACATTGCTGGAAAGTACAAAGAAAAAAAATGCATATTTTGTAAGCATTGTTTATTCTATAAAAAGTTAGCAAATTCTAAACTATTAATTTAGAGTTGCTCTTTCTAATTAATAGCTTGCAATTTTGGCAAAATAGAATTTTTGTACAGTGTTTATGTTTATTTTAATATCATAATATGAAGTAATAATTATTGGTTTGCTGTTAAAACTGTAACTGTCTTTACTAGTTATTGTATTATTGAAGGATACATTCGAGTTGTATCCTTGGTATTTAATTTTAACTATAATTCTATTTCTTTTGAAAAAATTACAATTGCTTTTGTTAAAGACTTGAGAAGTGAGATTTTTATACCAGACCCCATCTCTTTCAAAATTGTATGACTCCTCATCTCTGCTTGAACTAAAACTTTAAACTAAACTCTCATTGAAAACCTCTAATTGCAAGCTGGACTTAAAAGTTTTGAATTTTCTGTAAGATTGTATGCTCATAAAAGACCACTGTAAATTAATAATTTTTATATTGTATTCTTGTCCAAATTAATGTAGTTTTAGGGCAATGTTTTATTTCAGATTTAATGTTAATCCTTCATCTAAAATATCATTAAATGTTAATTTCAATAATTTGCCTATTAATCAATATATATTCATGAATTAAGCTAATTATATAATCAGTGTATTATCAGTGATTATAACTTGTTTATTATATTAGAAGAAGTTTCCTCTGGAATTATGCCTTTATAACTATTAACTATTATTCTGTAAATGTAATGGTCACATGATTGTCAAATAATCTATGTGATAAAAATAATGTATATTATAGAGGATATAACATAATTGTAGAATCACATACTGTCATATTTGATTTACGATATTGTTAGTCATTAATTACTTCATGTATAATTATCATTATAAGCTTCACCTACTCATTAATGTTAATATTAAAACTAATATAAACTTGTATTTTTTGTAGATGTTTGAATTCATTTGTCTATAATATTATGTAATAAGTATCTTAAATTTTTATTGTAAGTATTAAAATGTATTCTTAATTTAGAAATGATATTGTATAAAAAGTGATCAATTTGTATATAAGTGCTATATAATAAAAACTTTGTCTTATTAGATTTATTATTTCACGATTTTAATTGTATTTATCTTTTATTTCCTAGGTTCCTTTAATGCTTCGGCGGCTTCATGCTTTAAGTAAAGAATATCTGAAGTATGAAAAAGACATAGATGGGCAAGTGCCTGATAGACCATTTGCCTGTCTAGGTGGAAAATCAAATAACTTATTTGAAGAAAACTGTAAAAATAATAATCATAAAGCAAAAAGAAGAAAGTTGGTATGTTACATTTTTCTCTTTATATGCATATTCAGTTAAATTATCTTAGTGTTTTTGGAAATTAAAAAAAAAAAATTTCTTCGGTTTTTGAGCCTTTAAATTTTTAATTAAATTCAGAGAAGTAAATGGTGTTTCAAAATTAGAAGCTAGGGGGACAGTACTTAAAATTTCTTAGAGAATTTTTATAGAAATTTTTATAAGATAAATAGAATTTCTGAATAAAATATTAAAATTTTTTTTTTTTTAATATGAATTTTTAAATAAAGCAATGTTTAACATCAATCTAATAGTTATTTTTATTACTATTTTATATTTTTAGATTAAATTAAATACTGTTACATTTGAGTTATATTGAACTTAATCATTTAAATATTAACTCATATTGAATGCCTTTATTGCCACTCTCAATTCTGATTTTGTGAAATTGAAGACTTACTATACAAAGGTTTACTATGAAGCAAATTCATAAATAACACTCATTAAATATATAATATTTTTTTGTTTAATTTTTATAAATATATTTGAAATTTAATTAGTTTGAGAAATCAAACTGATTCATAGAATTCTTGAATTTGTGTTTATATTTATATTTCAATGATTTTTATTCACAGAAAAAGAAAATTTTCAGTTTTAAATTGAAATTTACTAACCATTTAATAATTTACTGATCAGTAAATCTCTCAATTTCAAAATAAATAAATAATTATGAAAAAAAAAAAAATTTTTTGAATTGGCATGGGAAACAAAGCATGCATTTCATTTTTAACATTTAATTTTAGTATAGAGCATTGCAAATTCTGTGCATTTTCCAAGATATATGAAAAATAGTTCAATTCCTGCATTAATAACCCTAACCGTTTAATTAATTCACTTTCGTCGTGATATTCGACATTTGAACAAAATTTATCTCATTTACTTTTATGAAATATTTTTGCTTTATGTTTATTTTAACTTATATTCACAGTTATCTCATCTTTCAGTAAATCTGCATTAACAATTTGATAATTATTTAAAGATATAATATGCAGAGTTCATTGACAGAACAAAATAAGCATGTTTTTCTATGAACTAAACTAATAGAATGTTGAACTTTCAACATTCTGCAAAAAATTCGAGATCCTTTTTATTCCCGTGGTTATTTATTCCTTGTATACCTTTCATTCTATTTCTGCCTCCTAACCCTTGTGACAAGTTTGCCAGCATCCTGTATAATCTAAATTGGTTTAAAATAAATTGTTTGAAATATATATATATTTTTAATATTGAAAGAAGAAAAATTCTGGACTTATAAAATATTTAAATTTAAGATATAAGGGGAAAAGTTCAAATCAAAAGCTTTATTTTTTATTTACTATCACTGCTTTGGTTTCCTGTAGTTACACCTCTCACTTTCCAAATACTGATGTTTTCTTAGCATACAGACTTTTTGCTGAGTAGATGACAGCCTTAAGCATGTTTTAATTGAAAGATACTTATAGGAAAAGCAATATGATTTTTAAATTAAATATAAGATAAAATTCATATAAGCTTCAACCTTAATTTCACAAAAAAATAATAAAATATATGTGATAAAGGAAGGAATACGTGTAGTTCAGAAAATTTCATTGGTTCCAACAATCACACTTGCATTCTATACATATATATTGTTGATTTAATAATGGAATTTTGTTTATAGTTCTTAAGGGAAAATTCATTTACTTTCAATTTCTTACTCTATTATTTTATAAAAAGTACTTAATTTTATAGATTGCTTTGATTGATTTTGTTACATTACATTGCATGTTTCTATATATTATTTATAAATATAATGTTATTTATTTCAATTATTACCTCTGCATTTCTAAATAATGATATTTTTTTTTAATATGAATTGAACGTATGTTTACTTAGATATTTTAGCAGATTTTATAATTCATTATGCATATAGTAATTTTTTTCTTCTTTTAAATAGCTTTCAATATTTTTAATGTTGAAAAGGAAATTTAAAACTGTTAGAAAAAAAAATGAAAATGATAATTAAAAAAAAAAAAAATTTTTTTTTTCCCATGGTAACTTTAAAAACATTTTTGTTATAGGATGGGACGGAATCATTGAGGTTTTCTCCTTATCCAGAAAATAAGTCTAGACACCACAATACAAATTCAAAAGTGAGTTTGCTCTTATTTATAATTTGATGTTAATGTACTATTTATTCTATTTTTATTATATTTATGTTTAGTGAAAATAGTAAGATGTTATTTAAGCTCATTGTTTTAAAAATAAAGCATTTAAATTTGTTTCTGTCTCTGTTTAGATATCTCCAGTTAAAACTAGTATTTTAAATGATGGTTCAAATTCAAGTTGGGTTGAACTAGAACAGTTTGTCATTGGTTCTTATCAAGTCTATCCTCTGAACATTGCTGTAGAACAAAGATTTATATTGGAATATTTAACTCCTATGGGAGAATATCAAGATGTAAGATTTATTTTATGCTTTTTACTGTTAAATTTTATTTTATTTATAGTAGAAGCTATTAAATATAATATGCAAAGCATCTGATATTTTGTTCTGTAAAAGAGTGGATGGTATAATTATTAAATTCTTGTGTATTATTGATACTTAATTATTATAAAATTAAACTGCGAGTGTATATTTTTAAAAAAAAATTTACTTCAAAATTCAAAACTTTATGTAAGCCAAAATGAATAATAATAATAATAAAAAAAAAATCTCAACATTCAAACATGTCACTATAAAGGCAGATCCTAATGATAATAATTATAACTGGCAACCCTATCTGAAGCTAGCACATTGCTTCCTTTCAGTTTTTATCTTGTATACAATCTGTGGTATATGTGATAGTCTTATTTTCTGGGCCATTTTAATTTTTGTCGGAAAGATGAGCAGGATGTAAAGTTCTTGTATTTCAGATGATTGTATTTTCTGTAAATGTTTTGTTATTTTTCCATTGACCATTTGCAAATTTTGCCAATATCAGATTTTTTTGTTTTGCTTATGACACAACAAACCAGCAATTTTGAAAATAAAACACATTTCATTAAAAAAAAAAAAAAAAAAAAATTCAACTCAAGAAATTTAAATTATAGAAATAAAAATATGCTATATATTTTGATATTTGGCAATTTACTCTTATGGCTGGCTAACAGTAAAGTACCTATGTCTTTTGCAAGATTAGTGTATCCTTACATAGCCAACCCCCATAATTTAGCTATAGAAAAAGTTAAAAATTCTCAGCTTATACACTAAAATGTACATTTTTTAAAAGCTGTACACTTTTATAATTTTGCTTCTTTCACTAAATATGTATACTTTTTTTTCCCTGTAATAATTGTTTTTATGTAGAATTAATATTTATGATCACTCTGTAAATTTATATATGTTATGTAGCTTTTAGGACACATAGTTGAAGAAAAAGCTCTACCATTAATTTTAAAGTATATTGATCTTCACAAAAATCCTGATGTACGACTTGCCTTTGAAGCTTTAAAGGTAACATTGTACATTTATATTGTTTTATTTAAAATTCATTTCATTATATTCAATTCTAACTCATAATTATTATAAAAACTGATTTTTGTTTTATGAATTATTTCTTGATAGCAAAAAAAAATTAATTAAATATTCTAAATAAAAAGTTGTTATTCAAAAAAAAATTTTATTTGTTTAAATTAAAAATATATTGTTTTCTAATAATTAGGGGAAAATCAGAAAAAAATGTGTAGTATTTCAATTTCAATTTCAATTGGTAATTAAATGAAATTTGGAAAAATATAATGCTTCACAAATTAGGTAAAATAAAAAAAATGTGCTTATTTCCAATCTTGAAACTACAGAAAATAAAAATAAAGTGTTTATATTTAACAATAATCTTCATTATGTTGAATGATCTTATCTAGCAATTATATTGACATGACAGTAATTTTTGTGAGTTCGAATAGAGTTTATTAATTCACTGTTCATTACTATGTCAAGGCAGTTTGAAGATACTTAAAGGGGGATTCAATTTATACTTAATGCAATCCATACATGTTGAATCATTAGGATGAATGATCATATCCAACAGCTATATAGGCTTAACAACTACAATTCTCAGTAGTTTTCCATAAAAGTAATTCTCTACCAATCGATCTCTGTGTGGTTTATTATTATTTTTTTTATAAAATGAAGGAAGGAATCACTAACTGCAACTGAGTAATAACAAATAGTTAGAATCAGAATGCCATTTGTATATAATTGATTAATAATGGTGCCTTTTGAAACAATATAGTGTGGCCATCCAAGGACATATCTGCCCAAGCACATATACTGAATCCAACAAATGAATCTCTTACATAGGTGTTACTGGGATAATAGCAACTTCTCTGCTCCTACCAGACCAATTATTTTGTGTCACTTTTTAGTTCATCAATAAAGGGTATCCATTGTTATACACATCAATTGATATGTGAACTTATCCAATTAAATCTTTTGTTTTGATTGTTTGGTGTTGGAAATACACACTGCTTGAAGAATTGCATACAATCCTCCCAAAAAGCATCTAGATACCAGCCTTCCAGTTGCTACTACAAGAGAAGTTCTGAGGCAAGTTGATGTAGCAGTTCTGTGCTTCTTTGTAGTTGGTTGCAAATAGCAGTCTTATAACTCTAGGTCATCATGACTTCTACAGATATTAATTTTGTGAGAATTGCTTTGTGTAGTTTATGAGTAGAAGGGCCCACATTCAACCATCTTGCTATACATGATTGATTCTTGCCCACTTCTGGTTGCCTAATGGCTTGTCATCATAATTCTTCTGATAAATGAGGTCAAATACTTAGCCATAGGCCTTTTCAAGCCTATCATCAGTAATATTTCCAATCATGGTAAAATACAGTAGCTCAATTAATTGTGCTTAACATTCTGATACAGCATTGCATTTATTTAATTTTTATGAAAATTTACTGATATTTGACTAGTAATTGTAATTTTTGTTTTTCTTCAATTCTTAAAACCAATATATATTTCAATGCTCATAATCTGGTTAGTGTTTATTGTAATTTATAGAATAATTAAACTACTAACTTTTACTGATTTGGAAACTTATTAAAATTAAATTTTAAAGTAGTGTTATTTTTTTATTTGCTTTTTTTTATTTCAATATTGGAAAAAAAAGTACTCCTTACTGCTCATTTTTTTATTAAATTTATTTTCCATCATCTGAATTTTGTTTATTAGAGAGTAATATATATATTACTTTTTGACTTTTACTTTGTTACTTATTTGCTATTCTTTACAGTAAGAAAATAAATCAAAATCTAAGAAGAGTAAGAAAATAAATTAGCCAAATGCATTAAAACCTATTAATAGGTTTTATTAAAATTAGATTAATAAAGATTAGTAGCATTAAAAAGGTTATTAATATAATTTAGCTATTTTGAATATAATTTTTAAATTATGAAATGGTCAGTCAGTCGAAATGGTAAAAGTCAAATTAAGAAATGCATTTAAAAGTAAATTTTGAAATAAAAATGTTAGAACTATGTTAAATTTAATAAACTTGAAAAAAATTTAATTATTTTAAATGACATTCTGATGCATCATTATCAACTTTTATGTAATTTTTATGAAAATGTACTGGTATTTGACTATACAATTTGTAATTTTTCCGACTTAAAATTTGAATATCATATGGTAGAAGTAAAGACAATATTTGTATCTAGTTTGATTATTTAAATTAATAAATAATAAAGAAAGATTATTAAAAATTTTGTAAATAAATTGTTTATTATTAATTATTAATTTTTTTATTTCTTTTTAAAGTATTTAGCTTCATTATTGTGCCACAAAAAAATTGCTATGGAATTTCTGAACATTGGTGGTTTACAACTGCTTTTGAAAGTGCCTTTTCCATCAATAGCTGCTACTGGAGTTTCCTTATGTTTGTATTATTTAGCTCATATTGAAGAGGCAATGGAAAAAATTTGCTTTTCTATGCCATCATTGATTCCAGATTTAGTTTCGTAAGTCATTAATCTTTGTATTTAATATTCTAATTAGTGTGTCATTTCTTTTTGATATATTTTACTTTTTGATAGATTTATGTATTATATATAATTATTTCAAAAACAATTTTATGTTTTATTTATTTATTTATTTTATTATTAAATTTTGTTAAAAATTAGTTTTATGCATTTGAAATTTTTTTATGCAAATTCATTTATATTTGATATTGAATGTTTATTATAATTTCAATTTTAATATGATAGTGTTAATTCAAAAGAAGATATGAAAACTCAGTATAGATTAAATTTAACTAAATGTTTATTCCATGACTCTTGTTATGTTTTATTCATAAAATTCCTAAGATTGTTTTTTTTTTTTTTTTTTTTTTTTTTTTTTTTTTTTTTTTTTTTGCTATATTCGTATATATTGTTAAAAAATTTCCCATAAAATTTGAAACTTTTTGTTAATTTCACAATTTTGTTAAGATTATTAAAAAAAGAAACAAATTTATTGTTAATATTTTATGCTATCTCAACTAAAACAAAATTGAATATCATATGAAAAATTTAGTTACATTATATGTATCTAATTTCACTATTGAATTGAATAATAATGAAAGATTAATTATTTTATATTTAGTTGTAATAGTTAATTGAAAAGATTTTTAGATAATCAAAATAAATGCTATATTTTAATTATGTAAATTTTAATTTCATTTGCAGCTATGCACTCTGGCTTTTGGAATGCTCTCATGATTCTAGTCGCTGCCATGCTTCAGGTTTCTTTGGGTTTGGTTTTCAGTTCCGAATCATTCTAGAAAATTTTGATCATCAAGATGGTTTACGCAAACTGTTTAATGCAGTATGTAAATTATTATTGAATATCTAAGGAATTAATAAAATTGTGGTATCTGTGTTTTTCCTTGAGTATATAGTGGATTTTGAAGCTATAACGTTAAATTAGAAAATAAATATTGATCTCATTATTATAACTTAAATTTTATAAATAAAAAGGTGATTTTTTAATTTAATTTTCATGTATCTTAGAGTTTTAACTGTTATTGGGCCTTTTTTTTAAATTATGCAGTTATTTTATCAATTCAAAATAATATTAGCATTATCTTCAAAATAGTATAAGTATAATAGTGTAATATAATACGTGTCAAATGTAATACATTTTTGAATTGTTTGTTAGAATTTTTAACTGCTATTCTTTTTGTTCATATAATCAATTTTATTTTATAATTATTTAAATCAGATGAGCACTCTGGACATTTTTGTATCAGAAAATGATGACTTCTTAGATAATGATGACCAAGTATTAGCTAATCGACACACGACCAGACATGTTTGTGGAGCACTGAAGCGATATTTTGAAGCTCATTTGATATTAGAGGTTGATCGTCAACTTGCAATGAATGGGAAAGGTGATCGGCCTGAAACTGAAAAAAAGCCATACAAGGTTTGTTTTTATGTGTATGATTCTATATATTCATATATTTTTGTCTTATGTTTTTTCATGTAGTCATTTTATTTGTTAGAACTTTTGATATTAGTGTACAAGTTTTCATTTATACTCTATGTATAATTTTTCCTTCTGAAAGTTCAGTCACTTGGAAACACTGACATATATTTTCACAACAAAATATTGGGAAATGTAGATTCAGATAATGGGAATTATGAAAGTCAGTAGTACTTGGTCAGGGTTTTGCTATTCAATTTTTGATTGGAAAATTTTAAATTGTCTCAACAGCTGTCTATTTTTCCATCATTTACTATTGCGAAGTTATAAATGGCAATGAGTTTCTTGTAGTATAATCTTGTACTGAAAAGTTCTGGAGGAAGCTAATCCCCTCACATTTTGGGGCACATTGTATTATAACAAACCACTGGGAATTGTTATGACACAAAAGCTGATAATATAAATTGTAATTGTATATACATTGTATGCTAAAAATAGATGTTTGCTATTAATTGTAATTTGACCTGTATTGACATTCATAATTTGCAAAGAATCAACTTTCTCTCTTTGCATCTCTTTTAATATGCTTAAGGTGTTATTGGTTAGTTAACTTCCAGTAGATTGAACCTCAGCCCTAATGCTCATCAGTGACTTACATTGCCACGAGTCAGGTATAGTTGGTTTGTTTATTGGATAATTGAATTTTGTGGGATTGGATTCTGCGAGATATATTGTGGTAATCAAAAATGAAACTTTGCTACCAGTTTGAAGTTTTTTTTATTCTATATATTTTTCTATTCTGTAAATCATTTTTACCCTTTATGTGTAGTATGCCATTCCTATTTCTGTCCTAATATTATCTTTATTTTCATGTTGAAAATTATCAAGGCAATTTGCTTTTAGTAAATTTTTCTTTTTGCATTTTATGAAAGAGGAAAAAATATTTTTAAGTTTCGTAAACATGAGAATATTGTTTCCATTTTTTTTTTTTTTTATGTGTTGCTTTTGTGAAAAATGATAAAACATATTAAATTAGATTTTTAGATTACATACATTTTTTTAATCATAAAGAAAATTATATAAGTATAGCTGAATGAATTTATTTTTGTCATGTGCTCATCAACTTTTTGAATATTTTTAAGTATTATTTAATTAGTTACTTTTTAAATTTTAACAAGAAACTGCCATGTAACTAAAAATAATTATACATTTAGTTTTTTTTTTTCTTTTTTTTTTTTTTTTTTTTTTTTTTTTAATTTTAAATTTGCTTAATTTTAAAATAAAATCTCTCCTTTTATAATAATTTGGGCCTTTTCAAAAACTTTTCCTTATTTATTAAAATTTAAAAATAATTAAATAGAATTCAATGAAAATTCAAAATCATACACAAAAAAAGGAAAATGGATTGTATATATATATCAGTATTTGTTTATTGGTGTATTTTTTTATTTAAAATATTAAGAAAAATTCATATGGTCAACAATTTGCTTATTTTTGAATTTCTTAAAATTATTTGACAATCTTCTCACTTAGAAAAAGGGGGTTGATTTTGTTAAAAAAGCATTAACTTTTATTAAATGATTTTGATAGTTTTTTAATGAACTTATTAATTTAAATTGTTTTGTTCAATGCAGAAGTCCTCATTAAAATGCACACTCACATATTTTCTATCCAGACCTGAAATGTATAATGATTTATGGTAATATCAATAAAATTAATGTTAAAACAATAGTAAAAAATAATGTAGTAGAGATAAGAGTAATTCTCTGTTTATATAACTTTTTTGTTTTCAAATAATCTATTTTATATTTCTTAATTTTTTAAAATGAATTAACATTGCAACCTAAATAAAGTCATTGATTTCATTGGGTGTTTTCTCCAACCAAACCTGTTAACCAGAGATTGTTTACATTTAAATGGTATTTCACCTAAAATGTTCTTATGTTTAATTTTTTTATAGGCCATTGATTTGTCTAATGAAACAATTGTGCGCTATATGGAAAGCTGGCGTGAAATGCTACCTCCCAATGTTCCTTGGAGACCAGTAGATAAATTAATCAGTCTACAAGGTGTCAAATTTTTACTAGACCTTATCAATTCATATGCTAATATTAGTTATTCTTGGAGGCAAGTAAAAAGGACTTTTATTCAATCACAAATTGTTAAGATTTATGTTAGTTGTCTTTATTTTAAAAATTGCATTTTAAAAAAATTTCTATTTTTTTATTAAAATAGATTATATTTATACATAGCTTTTATAGAGCCGATACAGTTAAAGGGGCTTTAGATGTATTAAAAATTTGTTCTCTTACAACAAATGTTCGACTTTTGTTTTGTGAGAATGTTACAACTTCATCATCTATGCATATTACAGGTATTGAGTAAGTATCTTATTCATAAGTATTTCAGTTGTGTAATTTAATTATAGCAAAATATTGTAATTTTAATTTTGTAAAGTAATTTATTATTTGAAATTTTAGGGAAACTACTTGAATTTTGGGAAGTTTTTTGCAAAATATTTTCTTTGTTAATTATTTTTTTTAAATGCTTAAAGTTCAATTAACTGTTATAGTAAATCAAAAAGTTGCTAATTTGTGTTAATATATATAGCTTCAATTAGATAGATTTATTATGCATTACAAATGGATAAAATGCTACTGGAGACTTTAAAATTTTTTGCTGAATTCAGTGCATGCAAAAAATATATAAGTTCACTCAATCAATGTTAAATCAAAATTGTATGAATAATATGATCGGTAATCATTAAATTCTTATCCTTATCATTTATCATAAAAAGTGGATTTTTTGCAAATCTTAATTATATTTAAAATGTATTACTTCTTTGAGATTTCACCTTGCTAACTGACACTGATATTTTTGCATAGTAGTTAAATTTTGTGAATAGAACCCTTTTTTAAAAATCTTAATCTTAAAATCCTTTAAAAATCTTAAAAATACATTCATCCTTTGGGATTTTCTTTTTGTCTTGCAACTTCTTCAAAAATTATTTTTGCTGTCCTAGTGGCTAGTGCTGTGGCATTCGGTACCACAGGCTTCAGGTTCAAATCCTGACTGTGGCATGGATGTTTTACACTGTAGGTCCCTGTCTGTTTAGCCCTTGTGTGCACAAACGACCGTAGAGTAATTAACCAATCAAAATTTTTGGAAGTTAAATGCATATATATGCATAATTAATGAAAAAAAGAATACAATAAAATATTTATTGTATAAATTATTAACAAATGATGTGATACTGTGATTAAGGAATAAAAAAAAATTTATTTTATTTTCAATATATGCCTATTTTTTTGCAATTTAATCATCTTTAAAGACCCAAAAGTTTAAAATCCCTCGTTTGATGTGTTTAAGTCAATAAAATATATAAACTGTTCTTATAGTTCTTCTGGATATATAATTATTTGAAGGAAATGTTGATATATCAAGTGCATATAAAAATAAGCAAATAATTTGGATAATTTTTTTCATTAAAATTGGCCATATATCCATAAAAATAAAATTATATAATTGATTTCTTTATCTTTAAATGAAATAGAGCATTTTTATACGTAAGAACATATAATAGTTATTAAAAATTAACTGAAAATGTAATCCCCCTTTATGCTACCAACCCCTATCTTAGAGTAGCTGACGAGTGAGCCACAAGCATTGTGCAAATTTTAATGAGCTATATGGATTCAATAAACGCCGTTATTATCACCATCTATTTATAAATGATTTTCAGAACTTATCTATCTCATGAATTGGGTATTTTTTTTCTTATTTTATTTTTAGTATTTCTTACTTATGTCGGCATGATAGAGATAAAAATTTAGTAAAGTTAGTACCTGATATACAGAGAAGTTCTCTTCATACAATAATCAATTGTGTGTGCACCAAGATCCCCGCAAGTGCTGCCTGCCCGAAGAGCTTTAAAAAGTTACTTTGTTTATAACAGTTTTTGGGAAGCATAGTACGATATAATATGTAAAAGTAAAATTACTAATCTATCTGAAATACTTTATTTTTGTTAGTTTTACCATCATAGTGTTTCCACTCTTGAATTTCTGTAAATTGATCTTTTGCTTACACTTGCTGACAAGCTATCAGTATTATTAATTTTGGGCATGAATATGATCCATTCTTAATATAAATTATTACATCTAAGGTTGGCGACAGACTTCTGTAGTTTCAATGATTGTAACTATCCATAAAACCACCAAAGGAAAGTCCTTGATCTATAGATAAATTAAAGCTAGATAATATAATAACCATATAGAGTTTGATACTGAAATTGATTT
>BPLR01015444.1:0-34751 GCA_021605095.1 Caerostris extrusa | reverse complement strand
ATTAATTGCACTACGCATCTAGTTCACGAAGGCATACAGAATGTTATAAGTAATTAACCTATTGTTTCCTGAATAATATTTATATATTAAATAAAATTTTGATTGCTGCATAATTCATTACTGTTTAACGAAAAAGTGAGTTTCTACCTTTTTTCCAACAACAAACGTAGTAATTATATAAAGATTTTAAAATAAAAATCTGGCAGCTTTTAAGATATCTTCTAAATTTGTAACGATTCGTTGGAATAAATCATTCTAATAATGTACTTAATACAAAAAAGGCATAGAATATGATATTAATTCTATTAATGATGACTTTAAATGATAATTATGCCACTATAAATTCACACAACTTAATATACACCTTCTCTGGTAATTTAATTTACGTCATTCATCTTGCAACAAATACGCGCCTGGTGGCCAATTGGCTAGCACTCTGGCCTTTCGTACCACAAGCTCCAGGTTCGAGTTCTGGCTGTGGCATGAATATTTGTGTGTGGCTCGAAATCGACGCTAACTGTAGATCCCGGTCCAATTAGACCAGAGTGTGCACAATATGCGACAAGTCAAACCAATATATATTGCGACAAAGTCAAACCAATATATATTGCGACAAGTCAAACCAATATATATTGCGACAAGTCAAACCAATATATATTGCGACAAGTCAAACCAATATATAGTGCGACAAGTCAAACCAATATATATTGCGACAAGTCAAACCAATATATATTGCGACAAGTCAAACCAATATATATTGCGACAAGTCAAACCAATATATATCGAAAGTCAAACCAATATATATTGCGACAAATCAAACCAATATATATTGCGACAAGTCAAACCAATATATATTGCGACAAAAATCAAACCAATATATAGTGCGACAAGTCAAACCAATATAGTGCGACAAATCAAACCAATATATAGTGCGACAAGTCAAACAATATATAGTGCGACAAATCAAACCAATATATAGTGCGACAAATCCAAACCAATATATAGTGCGACAAATCAAACCAATATATAGTGCGACAAATCAAACCAATATATAGTGCGACAAAAATCAAACACCAATCAATATATAGTGCGACAAATCAAACCAATATATAGTGCGACAAATCAAACCAATATATAGCGACAAATCAAACAATATATAGTGCGACAAAAAAAAAGTGCGACAAGTCAAACAACATATAGTGCGACAAATCAAACCAATATATAGTGCGACAAATCAAACCAATATATAGTGCGACAAATCAAATCAAACTTTGCTGCAAATTTATTAAAATTTGCTCAAAGTACTAATAAATGAACATAAAATCTGAATCATAATTACCTCATAATAATATATCTATGCTTCTTAAATATGAATCTACTTTACCGTAATATTTTGCTTTTTAGTTTCATAAGTAATTCAGACTATAAATAATTATTAACAAGTTTAACAAGGTAAATTCTCAAGATAAGATGGTAAAATAGTGAATGTCATGTTAAAAGGATTACATATATAAATCATGTCACACTTTTTTGTGTTGACTCAATAATACATATTTTCTTTTTTACATATAAATATCTATAGTTTAAAATTTTAAAAAGAGTAGAGAACGATTGAACAATAGTTCAATTAAACATTACACATTGTGCAAATATTGGTGCATTGTACCAATATACAAGACCTATCTATCTATAATATAAACAGAATCACTTTCTATTGACATATAGCGTCATTGTGCTTGAAATAAAGAAATCTAATCGGACGACTACTTGAAGAGGCAGCTTTCAACATCTGAAAAATTAAGGGTTTATTTTGTAAAAAAATAAAATGTCCCACGCAAACTTTACGCCTGTGAAACACAAATGCATTTTGCGCATCGAAGATCAATCCATTCGTGCATGATAACTATGTATTTTTCTGAAATTTCTTCTTCTTCTTACAAAAGTACATCTTAAATTGTACGTTCCTTTTCGGTATCATGAAGGGGGTTAAAAAACATATCAAACAGCACGAAGTAGCAGTCACAAATTTCTGAACAAAATTGTTGGAATCAGTAGAAAAAAAATTATGTAAAAGAGTTATTTTTTGTAACAGACTTAGTTGCTGGCACATTGTAATTTATGTAAGCTTTAAAACTTTTTATATTTTTATTTAAATAAAAGATCGAATTATCAAAATTTTTTGCTTCCTACAAATATCATTTAGTTTGATTTTTAATGTGAATAAACTATATATTTTTAAAACCGTTTTCTCATTAATTTTCTTCAATAGATATTTTGCGGCTTGTTGTTGGCCTATTGGGGCTTTTGCCTTTGGTACGGCCAGGCTAGAGATAAATCCTGGCGGTGGCATGGATGTTTGGTGGTTCGAACCACGTTAAACTGTGTCCTCGTCTGTTTAGCCTTCGTATGCACAAGATGACTGTAGAGCGACAAACCAAATCAATCAATCAGAAATTTTAGTTGAATATGTGTAGATTTATTTACGTAATATTTTGATTAACTTAATGAAATGAAATACACAAATACATCAGATTTTTTATTATTATTATTAAATCACTTTTTCTATTTTCATTAAAAAAAATCAATCAAGATAGTTATAAAAAATATTATATAGATTTATTTATTATAAATATTATTTAATTTAAACCACACCAAAACAAACAACTAAAACGCGACAAACTAAACACACCATAAAAATTTGTATACATTATAACTTCGTTTATATCATATAATTGCAATATAATATCATTGCATTTCTTTTACATTACGACTTATTACATTTCTTATCTTTTATTTATATTAAGTAAATCTGTAATATATTTAAAATACTTCTCCTTATTAATATCACAAACATTTTACCATTAATTTTTTTCATATTAGCAATTATAATGGAAAAATGGTTTTTAACGGATGCTATATAGATGTACATAGGGCAAGTGGACATTTATATAAAGAGAGTGAAGGTTACATTTTCACTAGTAGTTGCTTTGAAAAATTTAGTTCTCAAATGTGATTATGACAGTGGTGCATATATAACCAAACTGCTTAGTCATAACTTACAATTTTTTTAATTCGTCATACAGATGAGTTAATCAAAAATCTAAAAAAATGCCTTAATTACAGCATCCAATCTTTCTAAAAAAAAGTTGTGGTTGTTTTTATCCCCACTTCGTAGATATCTAAATTAAGCCCTCGAACCCGTATGGACTCACAGTTGAAGGGAAAGGGGCAGCTTCTGTTTTGATGGAGCACCCGCTTCCCCCTTTCCCTTCAACCAGGAGTCTGACTTGGCTCCGTGACGCTCTACAGTCATAAAACACAAGGACCACAACTCTACTACACCACACCACATCACTGTGCCTAGAGCCGAGTTGCCCCTACACAATTTGGGAATGACGTGGGTGAGAAGAAGTCTGATTCGGCTCTGTGACGTGACGCTCTACAGTCATAAAACACATTCGGGACCACAACTCTACTACACCCACACCACATCACTGTGCCTAAAGCCGAGTTGCCCCTACACAATTTGGGAATGACGTGGGTGAGAAGAAGTCTGATTCGGCTCCGTGACGCTCTACAGTCATAAAACACAAGGACCACGACTCTACTACACCACACCACACCACACCACATCACTGTGCCTAGAGCCGAGTTGCCCCTACACAATTTGGGAATGACGTGGGTGAGAAGAAAGCTCTGTGACGCTCTACGGTTATAGGAGACCGGGACCTGCGACTTAAAGTGGATTCTGAACCATTACAAACATCCCTGGCATCACCGACTCGAACGAAACCTGTGTCGCCGAGCGCCAGAGCCTAGCCACTCGGCCATCTGGTCCCCGATTCTGACGCTCTTACCAGGTTTTAACCCTAAAGCCTTTGATACCAAAGGGCAGAGAGCTAGAATTGGCCATCGGGATTCCTAATAAACGCTACCGCCAGGAAAGTGGATTCGGCCATCTGGTCCCCAACCACTAATAAATATCTATGCTACGCCAGGATTTTAACCTAAAGCCTTTGACACCAAGGGCAAACATTCCTTCCTGTCATCTATGCTACCCGACTCGAACCAAGGGCGAAAAACACTCATGTCGCCCCGAGCGCCAGAGCCCAGCCACTCGGCCATCTGGTCCCCGATTCTGAACCACTAATAAACATCTATGCTACCGCCAGGATTTTAACCTAAAGCCTGTGATACCAAAGGGCAGAGAGCTAGCCAATTGGCCATCAGGCCGCCAACCTTTATAGAGTAGTCAACAAGTTTAGGGCGTCATCAATAGGTCATTGCATTGAAAAATAACATTTTAAATAATTCTTAAGATGTAAGTTATTAAATATAATTGCAAATTGATACTTTTTAAAAATCATTAAAAAAACATTACACATTTTTTTTTACAGATTACAAATGGAATGCGAAAATTGATATCGCATTCTTTTGTCAAACTTCGACGGGATACACGATGGCAATATTAAAAGTATATATGCCCAAAAGAAAAAAAAAAAGCACTTAGAGTAGCGAATGGGACATAAAACGTAATTTACGGTCAACCACTGAATGATTAAGAGTCATTCCGAATGCCTCGTAATGCATGGAAATTATACTGATGCGGTAGGCCTCAACGCCTCTGAATTTACAATGCAAATGGCACTCACCGTTTGCCAGAAGTGGGATGAATGATTAGCATATCACTGTCGCTGGCAATGAAGTAAGTTCGTGAAAGATGCTGATTTCTTTTTCTCTTTTATTCTGCTTTAGGCATGATAGACATTTAGACAACAGATAAACATCATTTTGTATATTCATTATATATGAAATGTTTGGTTGATTTGAGAAAGATTTTTGGGTATATTTAATTTTCAATATTTTTTTTACTAATTAGTTAGAAGCAGTTAAGGTACTGATAATAAATATATATTGTGATGTATTTTGAATGTGATATTTGAACGAAACTCATTAATAAATTACAATAATTAAAATCTACAAATGATTTGAAATCAGTGCGAAATAAGAAGCAATAAACAATGCCTAAATAAAAAAAACAATTTAGTTGGATTTTTAAATTATAATTTTATTTATTTATAAATAAAATTATAATTTAAAATCACAAAATATTTAGTGTGTGTTGTGTTTATATATATATATATATATATATATAGTGTGGGCCTAAATAATCGACTGTTTAGCGCTCCGATGCCACAGATTTTGGGTTCGAATACCGGTGATGCCATGGTTGTTTGTAGTGGTTTAGAGCGTTGTCTTGATGCTTAATCAGTCTGAAGATATGCTACGGTCGCGAGTAACACTACCCCCACAATACCTTACGAACCGTAGACCGGGACATACGGTTTTAAAGTGGATTCCGAACCCACACAAACATATAGGGCACCGCCGGTATTCGAATCCGAAACCTGCGATACCTAGCGTTAGATCGTTAGCCACTCGGCCATCAGGCCCTTAACTTATAATTGTAGCATGATACATTCCTCTTTGTAACATATTTCGAAAAAAAAAGAAAAAAAAAAAACATTTGCATCCCATAAAAAAAAAAAAAACATAAAAAAATTATTTTCGAAATAGGGATAATTTATTTAATCTTCACCTTTATAAATCCTTTTCATCCAAAAGTTAATACCATTAAAACAAATTATTTTTTTTAAAAAAAGAACTAAAATAAAGTGTTTTAAAGCATTTATAAACTTTCATTAGACAACTTTAAAATCAACTTTAAAATCAATAAGTAAATTTTATGACATTTTTTAACTGTTTGACTCATGTATCTATGGAACACTTGGGATTTTCCGTGTTTTCTCCCACACGATATGCACATACGGGGTAATTCCTCCTAAAGGTCCTGATGGAATGCACTGCCCTCCTTCAGAGTCACGGAGCCAAATCAGATTTGTACCTCTAGGGGCTCCATCACAACAGAAACTCCCCCTTTCACTCCTTTTATGAGACCATGGGTTCTTGGACTTGGTCTAGATGTTGTTGTCTACCAAGTGGGATAATAAATAAATAATTTTTTTATAACGTTAATTATTTACTTTAAATAATGATTATATAGAGAATAGCATTTTTGTAACCCCTCCCCCCCAAAAAAAAAGAGTTTATTATTTTAGACAAATCACTCATAATTGTAGCATTGTACATTTTTTCTTTGTTATATATTTATAAAAAAAAAAAAAAAAAAATTTTGTATTCCATAAAAAAAGGTATTTTCGAAAAGGAATTAATTATTTATTTAATATTTACTTGTATAAATTCTTTTTATACGAAAGTTAAAATTAAATTAAAACGAATTAGTTTTAAAGAAAAGAACAAAAATAAAGTGTTTTATAAACTTCCATTAGACAAGATAATTTTCGATACGATAACGCAAAACTCAGAAAAATCCAACTTTCAAATCAATAAGTAAATTCCATTGCAATTTTTTCAACTGGTTAACTCATGCATCTATCGCCAGAAGCGAGTTTATCAAACAAATTTCTGTAATAAAATCATCACCAAATACACACGGGTGCGAAATTGAAAACGAAAATATCGCCATTCCTGACCATTAGTCTCGGCTGGTTTAACAAAGCTAATTCGGTGGAAGAAATGGAAAAGTAAAAAGACAACAATAATAACGATGGAAAATAAATGAAACAAAATAAAATAAAATAAAAAGTCTGAAGAACGAATATGGCAACTGCCCGTGATCTATCCTCGAACCCAGAACGCTGGAACTAATGGGAAGCTATTCCAACGATATTTCAAGCGTTGCCAACTTCACAGCGCGAAAAGTTGGTCGCGCAGGACAATGGATGAAAAGGGGGGGGGGATATCATAGATAGAGGATGGAAGGTATAAAAAAGGTTAAAAAAAAGGTGGTGTCTACGTGTTTCACGCTTAAAAGGAAACTTTTACATGAGTGTTTTGTCAGGAGGGATATAACTCAGAATTTTCGGATATTCACAGAAAACTGTTTCATCGAAAAGGTATTAGTGGTAATTTTTTATTCCATTTCTTCGTCTCCATGCTAAGTTATTTATTATCGACAGAACTCACCAAAAATAATTCTGGAATGATAGAAACGACAGGAGATGAAGTTGTGATGGATTAATCTTTAATATCTCTGTGGATTCGAATAAAATATAATTTGTAATTTCCTAAATAGAATTTCGAACGGACTTCACTGCAACTTTATCCTTTTATTAACAATTGATGGCTTGACTTGACCTGGTGCTTTGAGAGTTGATGGCTTGATTTTTAACACTTTTCAATACAATGTTTGTTAATTAAGTCCTCATTTTGTTGACTTTGCTATTGTCTTCCTTATACATATTGTTTGCTGAAATCTCGGATAAAGAAAAACGGAAAAAAACCCTGATGGTAATTTTGTAAACTGTAACTCGGACTATAGTTTTGTTAATTTTTTTTGGTAATAATTACAAAAACTATCTTATATTCATTCAGCTAAAAATAATTTATAGTTATTATGTTTTTCCAAGGCAGCTGGTAATTCAGAGACGGTTAACCTTTATGCCATAAGCAAGGGCTGCACCACTGTTACTCATTACTAGGAGGCACGTCTAGCTTGAAGATATGTGATGGACACGAGTAATACTATCCCCAAAACGCTCTACTATCCTATTAAACCGAGACCTACAGTTTGTAGTGGTTCGGAATCCACTTTAAACATCCATGGCCGCATCGGGAGTGTCGAACCCGAAACAAGTGGTGCCGAGCGCCAGAGCTCTGGCCTCTCGGCCATCAGGGCCCCGCGAATTTCAATGTAACTTTTACTCTTTCATTAACAATTGATGGCTTGGATTTAACAATTTTTAATGCAATGTTTTTATTACTTAAGTCATCAAAATGTTAACTTAACTATTGTCTTCCATATACATAACGTTTGGAAAGCTATTCCAACGATATTTCAAGTGTTGCCAACTTCACTGAGCGAAAAGTTGGTCGCGCAGGACAATGGAGGAAAAGGACGAGGGGATATCGTAGATCAGAGGATGGAAGGTAAAAAAAAAAAAAAAAAAAAAAGTGGTGTCTACGTGTTTCACGCTTAAAAAAACTTTTACATGAGTGTTTTGTCAGGTTAGGGATATAACTCAGAATTTTCCCTGGTTTAGAATTTTGTAAACTGCAACTCGTACAGTAATTTTGTTAATATTTCGATTATTATTGCCAAAACATTCTTATTCAACTATAAATTATTTTAGGTTGTTCTAATGCAGCTAGTAATACAGAGACAGTTAATCTTTAATGCCATAAGCAATAGCTGCCCCGCTGTTACTCATTTGAAGATATGCTACGGACGCGAGTAACATTACCCCGGCAACACTGTACAATCCTATTAGACCGGGACCTAATAAGTAGACCTAAAGGGGATTTCTAACCCCTACAAACATCCAAGACCCCTCCGGGACTCGAATTCAAAACCCATGGTACCGAGCGCCACAGCACTAGCCACTCGGCTATCAGGCATCATATATAAATTGTTTTATAAGTTATGGAATGAAAAACAAAAAGCTTTAATCTATTTACATCGTTAATGCATATATAATCCCAAATAATCTACATTTGGAAAGTATTAACTTTCTGAGTAGAAAAACATGTTGAATTTTACTTGGATATAACTATCAAAAGTAAAATGCATCGTGAAAGTCTTTTATCTTAAACATGCTACTCACAAATAATGAATCTTTATATAATGCAAGTAAACTATCGTATACCATGACAATCTATCATAATAATGTGCATTATTAATAGATTCATAGTAATATTTTAATCAATTTAATTAAAATTTTTGCCTTTATTATAATATTCTTATTGTGTCAAGCTCGCTGATCAATATGTTGATTTCAAAATTGAGAGAGCTCAGTTCGCAACTAGACAAACGAAAATTCGTTCGTCTATGTCAGAATAGCCACGATAAATCAAGTAGATATTTTTTCCCTTCGTAATAGAAAACAATACATTATTCTTTTTGAAAAAGAAGTAGTTAATCATGTATTAAAACTATTTCAAGGGAAATGTGATTTCTTAAATAAAATATTTCTCAGATTTATTTATCTAATTGGGAGATTTTCATACATCTAAAATTAATGACCAAATAAATATGAAGAAATTGTAAATAATAAATATGAAGTAAGGCGTTTTCAATCGTGCATAGATGATGATAAACAAGAATACATATTACCCATCAGATCTAAAATTAACGACCATAGTTAGAATCCAATAAATATGTAGAAATGGGTTAAAAATAAATAGTGCATGCATTGAGTAAGACATTTTCAATGATAAACAAGCATTCATATTACCCATCAGATCTAAAATTAATGACCCTAGTTAGAATCCAATAAATATGAAGAAACTGGTTAAAAATAATTATTGCATACATTGAATATAACAATTTAAATCGTCTATAGATATATAACAATTTCAATCGTCTATAGATTCTGTTTATCATCAACAAGCGTTCATATTACCCATCAGATCTAAAATTAACGACCAAAATAAGAATAAAATAAATATGAAGAAATTGGTTAAAATAGTTACTGCATTCATTAAGTAAGATATTTTCAAATCATCCGTAGATGATGGATAAACAAGCGTTCATATTACCCATCAGATCTCATAGTTAGAATCCAAAAAATATGAAGAAACTGGTTTAAAATAATTATTGCATACAGTGTTTAAGGCATTTTCAATCGCCCGTAGATGATAGTAAACAAGCCTTCATATTACCCATAAGATCTAAAATTAACGACCATAGTCAGAATCCAATAAATATGAAGAAATTGGTTAAAAATTATTATCGCATACATTAAGTAAGACATTTTCAATCGTGCGTAAATGATTATAAACAAGCGTTCATATTACCCATCAGATACAAAAAGTAAACACTATTCCAAAGTTTCCTCTAACATTTATTGCCTCAAAAATAATACAAATTATCTTCTGAATAGGCAGTTTTAAAGGCATAAAATTACCAAAAAGAAGAATGAAATAAAAGTTAATCATCTCATACCGAATTTAGACGCCACGACAACTGAGTATGATGTTACATTCTGTCAACGTTAACTTCCCTCTCAGAGCCACTGACCGTACTTCCATACCAGGATGCATTGCAACGAGCAATTTTTTACAACCGAATAAGTTTTCGATACCTCTCTTTTGACCGATAATCAACCACTTATCTTGTCTAGAAGCAGACGACTTTTTTTTTTTTTACGTCGTTTGCATCTGCCGATCTTTTTAGAATGACGGTTTAAATGTTTCTGCTGCGAGTTCAAATTTATTTAGAATGAAAACGTTTTTATTACATCTTAGAAAGAATGTTTTTAGAGTTATTTTATTCAAAAAAAATGCTGCAATAAAATTTTAATCATCTCATACTAAATTTATAAAAATTATTTATTAATTTGATTGTTTATATAACAGGTTCTTTTCATTTAATTTTATTTTTTAGAATTCTAAACAAAACTTTCGATGTACGGAATGGCATCAATTAAAAATAGTCTGAACTTTACAAATGGCTCAAAATATTTTAGTTGCGAATTCGATTTTTTTTTTTTTTACGTTGAAAATGTTTATAATGTAGTTAAATTATATTTTAAATATATTAATTGATAATAAATGTTGTTATAAAATTTTATTTGTGAAAATTTATTTTCTGATTTGTATTCTTTTTATCGATTTATTTATTTTCTGAAAATTGAATAAAATATTTGAAATAAAAATTGGCATCAATTAAAAATTTATCTAAATTCTTATTTTATTTGTAAATCATTATTTTTTGAAGTTCAATATTGGAACAGTTTGGCTTGATATAATTTGTATTAATTTATATACTTTTGTAACATTAAAAATAAAATATTTTCTTTAAAAGACAGTTTTCTAAGAAATGTTAATAGAAAATTTCTTTTTAGAACAAACAGAAATGATTTTAATGAAAAATGTTTTGTTTAAGAATACATTTTTGTGAACTATTATTTCAAAGCCATATGTAAGTACTCCTAATTTTTTGCTTATAAATGTTATTATATATTATATTCATTATTTGTAATAGTTTTAGCTCCTAGTGCTTGTTCATGTTGTGATAGTTGAAATTTTATAATGTATGTGAAGTTTTTTTTTTTTTTTTAAATTTGGAATTTTCTTTTTATTTGTCAAGAAAATGGAATAAATAATTTAATTATTCCTGTTTTCATGTTATTTTAGTTTTCAAAAGCTTAAGAACTACATTGGAATTTTTAAATATTTATATAGAGTAGAATAAAGTCATTAATTATACTTTTTTTTTTTTTTTTTTTGAACGAAAAGTAAAAGAATTAATGGATTAAAACAATTTTAATTATTCCTGATATTAATTTTATTTTACTTTTCAAAAGTTTAAAAACTATATTGGAATTTTTAAATAGTTATAAAGTAGAATAAAATCATTAATTATCCTTCTTTTTTTTTAAAAAACTTGGAATTATTGGAAACTTGATAATTTGGAAACCGGAAAAGAAATTTGGAATTATTTAAAATATTTTTACAAAATTGTAAAAATAAACCTGCTGAATTTTGCTGCATTGCTATACTTAACGAATAAAAATCTCTGATAAAATAAACAAAATTAATTGATATTCATTCTAAAAATTATGAAATGCATTCAAAACAATTAAAAAAATAAAATAATTATAAAATGCCAGATATTAACTATACCAGAATATCTTTATGGGAATTTCATTATCATTTTCGAGAAACTCTAGAGCAATGTTAATTTAATTTAACGATTTATTTTCTGTCTCCTAGTGTAGAATTTTAAGATAAAAAAAAAATGAACCGGAAATGTAGTTGAAATATTTGGATGCCAAAGTAACAAATAACCTGTTCCAAGAACTGGTATATACGCCTCCACAAAGCAACCTTGAAAATATTAGGTGTGTCTGTAAACATTATTTGTCTGAAAGACGATAGGCTTCAGGTATGCTTTACGATCTTCTATCTCCATTACGTCGAGACTGCATTGTATTGATGTAAATACATGCGAATATGAATCATACTGATATAGCCATTAAAACAATTGACTATACAAAGAGCTATCTGAACTGTAATACATAGAAAGTTTTTAAATAATGGGTTTTTTTTCTATGATCATACATATTATAAGGTACACTTTTGATTCATTATTTTTTTCTTCTGTTTAAAATGCGGCTTAATGACAAAGTGGCTAGCTCTCTAGCCTTTGAAATCACAACCTTCAGGTTCGAATCCTGGCGGTGGCATGGATGTTTGGGAGTGGTTCGGAATTCACTTTAAACTGTATGTCATGGTCTGTTTAGCCCTCGTTTGCACAAGATGACCGTAAAAGACAAACTAAATCTGTTTAAAATTTTAGAAGTTTCACAAAAAACGTTATTGACACTTTTTTGTACCTTCCAGTAATAAAGATATACAATTCTAGAATTTAAAAAAAAAGGTGATTTTCTTTTTTAATTAGAATGTTTAAATATTCTATTCCATGAACGTGAAATTTAGAATTATTGAACAGTATGTAATACGATAAAAAAACGTGTTAACAAAAATTACAGGAATTTATTACTAAGTTGTCCATATGTTAAAATATAAAAGAATTATGGGGCTTGATGTCCGAGTGACTAGCGCTATGACGCGCAGTGCCACAGGTTTCGGGTTCGAGTCCCGGAGGTGCCATGTATGTTTGTTGTGTTTTGGAATCCGCTTTAAATCGTAGATCCCATCTAATAGATTGTTAGGTTGAAAACCCTACCCTGTAAAAAGTCAACGTCAAGTCAGACAACGTCAGTCAGTAGCCAAGTCAGATTTCTACCTACGAGTGCTGCATCACAACGGAAGCTGCCTCCTTTCCCTCCTTTCATGAGACCACACGGGTTCTTGAACATGTTCTAGATGTTGTTGTCCAAAATCCCAATAATAAAGTATTTTTATAATGTGTTCAGCATTCTATCAGTTCTTTATAATCACCAATACTTTTGTATTTACACAATTTTTAAGACTTTTTTTTTTTATTTTTTTGACTTAACGATCTATTAAAAGCAATAAATTTATTTTTAATTCATTTTAAGATCCCTTTCTTATTAAAAATAAATTTTTCTATGTGTTATTATTTGTTATAATCTACTGAAAGCTTATAAAAAAAAATTTGGAAATCCTTTATGTTCTTTTCTTTGATTTTTCGAATCGAATTGATAAAATTCTCCAAGTATACCTTAATTTATTCATTTTTTAACAGTTTGATTTCATTTTGAGACTGAAATTATAAATCATTTTTATTTTTTCAACATACATAAAAAATACTGTAAGAAATTTAAAATTTACAGCTAAGCATATGGACATATTTCCATTGTATTAAAAATAAATGAAATCATTGCAAACATTTTTAATCGAGAAGTATTATTGGAAAATACAACGAATCATTACTAAATTTCGTAATCGATAAATATTTTTTATATACAAATACAATAAGAAATTTAAAATTTGCAACTATAATCCTATGGACAAATTTCAATTACATTAAAAATAAATGCAATCATTGTCAACATTTTTAATCGAGAAGCCTTAATGGAAAATGCAGCGAATCGTTACTAAATTTCACAATCGATAAATATTTTACTTTTTCCCTAGTCAAAAGTATTCCATTGAGAAACAGATTGTTTAAAACTTGGACTATGAGAGTGTGCGTCTTATAAATTTGGTCCATGTCCTCCACAATCAAGTTGTAACAGTCCCTCAGATGGCTTCCTTTGGTTCCTGAACACATTTGTCCCTTTAACAATAATAACTTTGCTATAATATATACCTCAATACCGTTTAACTTTGCTATAATAAACTGAACGCTTATAAAAAATTGGGTATCTAATCAAGTTCTTTTCTTTATTTTGCAAATGGAACTGATAAAATTCTTCAAGTATGTCGTAATTTATCCAGCAATAATCGTTTTTTTTTTTTTAATAATATGAGTTTATTTTGAGTTATATTTGATTTGAGATTATTTAGTTTGATTGATTATTTAATTTCAGTTATTATTAAACAGTGATTATAAACCATTTTTATTTTTTCATCATACACACAAATATAGCAAAATATTTAAAATTTGCAGCTAAGCATTTGGACAAACTTCCATTACATTAAAAATAAATGCAATCATTACAAACTCTTTCATTGCGAAGCAATAATGGAAAATGCAACGAATCGTTACTAAATTTCGCAATCTACAATAAATACTTTACTTTATTTCTAGACAGAAGAAACAGAATGTTTAAAACTTGGACTATGAGAGTGTGCGTCTTATAAATTTGGTCCATGTCCTCCACAATCAAGTTGTAGTAGTCTCTCAGATGGCTTCCTTTGGTTCCTGAACATATTTGTATTCCGGCGGAGTCTATTGGGCTGTTGGCCTTGGCCTGCTAATGCACGGCAACAAATCTACGAGAATGATCCTCTAAGTTGACAAACAGTTAATGTTATAATGATAGGGGATGGATCTTCAGCGAATAATAGCAGTGGTATATGGAAATTTTCGATTATATTTAATCAGTGTTTAAAATAATTCTATTATCATTATTTTTTATAGCTATTCAAAATCTTTTTAATGAAATTTTTAAAATGTTCTTCGATTTTATTTATAAAGTTTACAAATGTTTTAATAAAGTAGTTAATGGATTACATTGTCCCCTTAGCATAAAAATATTAATATTTTTTTCATTGTATCATAAAAAATTGTATCATGAAGTTTTAAATCTTAACAGATTAAAAATTTAAATGTTATAAATTTTTGTACGTAAAATGTATGCATTATAATATTACGTATATAACTTAAGTTATGTACGTTGTATATATTTTTTGTACATAACTTCAAATGTTAAAATACAAGTACAGTGCCGATTTATGAAAAATATTATTTATTAGAGGCACATTTAGAAGAAATAAATGAATTATTTAAACATAAATTTTAAAATAATTATCAAAATAGGAATATGATGAAGTTTTAAATCATAACAGATTAAAAATTTAAATGTTATAATTTTTGTTCTGTTTTAGAAAAAAATATTGAGTGTAGAAAATATCGTACGATTTACGAAAGGCACTATTTATTAGAGGGCATATTTACAGAAAATAAAGGGACTATTCAAACATAATAATTATCAAAATATTTATAAATTTTTACTTAAAAATGAAAAACAATTTAAGCGAAATGAAATTTGAATGCTTAACACAAGTATTCGTACACGCTCAAAGTAATAATTTATAGTAATTTACAATATTTTCAAAACCAAAAAGAAATAATTAGATGCATCTAAAGACGTTAATAAAAAATAATTAGACGCATCTCTGTATATGTGCTGCAATAAAAATTCAGTTTGAAATTTGTGTTTTTAAAATGTAACTCTTAGAAATAGAGTGTGGTCTGATGGCCAATTGGCTAGCGCTCTGGCGTTTGGTACCACGGTCTTGAACTTCAAATCTAGCGGAAGTTTGGAAGTTTGAAAGTTTGTTAGTGGTTCGGAATCCACGTTAAACTGTAGATTTCGGTCTAATTATCCTTAAGTGTGCAAAAATGATCGTAGAGAGCCAAACCAAACCTTAGAAATAGAATGAAAATGTTCCAAGACTTCTATTTCTGAAAGAAAAAGGAATTTTAAACTTCTTCAATAATATAAAACTATAAATAAAATTTCAGTTTTGATTGATAGATCTCGTTCGATCATAAAGTCAATAATTAAAAGATTTGATTATTTTTCAACGTTACTAAATCAAGCGTGCACCGATTAACCATCGTTTCCCAGCTCCAGTGATCGCCGATACATTGTTCATCAATTGGATAAAGCTTGAAGATTAATGTCTCTAAAATTGAAATTGAGTTTTTAAAACGGTGGAGCATACTTATTAATATGCATGATACGAAATGCTTCAAGTGAAGCTGGCTTCCATCGCTGAATTGCAAGAAGAAAATATATTATGACGGAGAAGAATCTTTAACTAAGTTCAGCTTTTGCGTACTAAAAAAATAATAATAATAATCTACACCAATGTTTTTAATTATGGAAACAATGTATTTTCCGGGATGAAAGTTAGTCTAACCTTTTTGGATATGATGGGTCAAGAAAGATGAAGAGAAAACCAAACACAGAAACTTCAAACAGTGTCGAATGAAGAAGGCTCTATACTTGTTTTGGGTTGTATGAGTGCTTCAGGTGTAAGGAATTTGGTCATTATTAATAGGATCGTACTATGTACATTGATATATTAAAGAATAATTTACAATCAAGTAGTACTCAATCGTAATTAGTTTAATTATCACAATCATAATTACTTTTACGTGTTTTACGTAACGCTAATTATCCTAAACACACAGCGTTTAAAAGTAGTCTTTGTGTATTACATATCACACCAAAGTTTCAATTTCTTCTACAATCAATTATTTTTATTCGGAATATTTTTTTATCGTAACTAACAAAGGAACATTCTTTACACATTCATATTAAACCAATCTTTAGTTATGGCTTCAATCATGGCCATATTATAAATATAAGCAGCTTTTAAATACAACTAATTGATTTTTAAAAGATATTAAAAAAATTAATTTTCATGTTTCTTAGAGAAATGCACGATAGGCAATTATATTGTTTTTCAAAAAAGCTTCTCCATTTTTTTGTTTATTTAAGTTTAACTTTTAAAAAGTATTCAAGTATTTCTAAGATTTCTTACAAGTTTAAAGTATTGTCTGAAATAAAATTAAAAGCAACTTCAATTTCAAAGGTATTCAAGTATTTCTAAGATTTCTTTAACTCGTAAGAAATCTTAGAAATACAGTGTCTGAATGTCGTCTGAAATAAAATTAACTGCAGTTGGCGACTTCAATTTTAAAGGTTTTGAAGTATTTCCAGGATTTCTTACGAGTTTAAAGTACAGTGTGAAATAAAATTAAATGCAATTAGCAACTTCAATTTTAAAGGTATTCGAGTATTTCCAAGATTTCTTACGGATTTAAAGTATCATTTGAAATAAAACTAAATGCAATTGGCAACTTCAATGTCCGCGATTATTTAAAGATATTCAAGTGTTTTCAAGATTTCTTACAAGTTTAAAAGCATTGTCTAAAATAAAATTAAAAATAACTGGCAACTCCAATTTTAAAGGTATTCAAATATTTTCAAATATAGCCTGAAATAAAATTAAATGCAATTGGCAACTTTTTTAAAGGTATTCAAATATTTTCAAATATAGCCTTTTCAAATAAAATTAAATGCAATTGGCAACTTCATTTTTAAAGGTATTCAAATATTTTAAGATTTCAAATATAGCCTGAAATGAAATTAAACGCAATTGGCAACTTCAATTTCAAAGGTATTCAAGTATTTCCAAGATTTCTAAAGGGTTTAAAGTATATAGACGAGTTTAAACGAGTTTTCTTTTTATTTCTAACGAGTCTAAAGTATATTTCACACTGAAATAAAATTAAATGCAATTGGCAACTTCAACTTTAAAGATATTCAGGTATTACCAAGATTTCTTACAAGTGTAAAAGTATAGTCTGAAATAAAATTGAATTCAATTGGCAACTTCAATGCCCGCGATTATTCAGGGCCGAACTCATCACCAGAGGCGCAAATCCCACGAGTCTGCCATCTCCTCTTCAAAAACCTCAAATAGGTATAACAGGCCTATCCTTAGCAGAAATACCTGAAGCCACGCTACCTTACAATAGCTGCTGCCCACCATTCAACAAGCGATCCATGCTGCTTTTGATTTATTCTCGGGGACCACTGCTAAGCCGGAAAAGAAGAGAAGATACGTCGGCCTTGTTCTGACACGAGAATGAATGAAGCAAAATATAATTTAAAAGGTTCTCTAAGCATCTCTCTCTCTCTCTGAGAGATGGGAAAAAAAAAATAATAACAATAAACAAGCCAAGAAGAATCATGAGAGGTACCCAGCAAGGTAGGAAGCAGGCTAGGAACGAAGCAGGCCTCGGGCGACGAGCAATCCTGCACGCGCCTAACTAAAAACCTGCTCCCTTGTAGCAGGGCCTGGGGCCCCCGTTCTCTTCGTCGTGCGGTCGGGGTCATTCTCGATCGGCCCCTTTTTGCGTTCCTCTTCCTCGCTCGAGACATTTTTTTTTTTCTTTTTTCTTTTTGTGGTAATTTTCTTTTACTTTTGGCGAAGCCTTGTCTACGCAGAAATATTATTAGAAGCAAAAAGTAGGGAAGACGATACTAAATGGTGTAGGCATGTTTAATTTCTTACTATTAAGACCCTCGGCAGAGTTCTTGGAAAGCTTTTGGGCCAGGACTGACTCGGAATGATGCGGGTTGGGTTCTTTTTTTTATTAGAGCATATATAATATAATAAAATACTTAAAATGAAATGGCATTAAAAGTTTGTTGTTGATAAATCGATGCATCTTCATAAAAATAGATACTATATGACGCAATATAGTATTGTATTGGCCTTAAATATCCAAGTTTAAAAAAAAAAAAAAAAAAGAGTCCAAATGAAATTTAGATCCTTGAAATATTAATAATTCTTCAATATGGCGCATAATTTTTTATGAATATACAAAGTCTAACTTAGTCATAATTTGTAAGGCAAGGCAATAAAAACTAAAGTGATACATTCTATTTAATAAAATATAAGGAATTTTTTATATTATGACATTTTTATTATAAGGGAAGCAGAAAGTAATTCGTTAACAACTTTCTATTACTTAATTTTAACGTAAAATGAAGTGCATGAAGTGAGTGAGAACCTTCGCTTTTTATTTAAGTCGCAATTCAGAACTAATTACCATTAAATAGTACTTAAAAAAAATGTTAATTAAAGTTAATGCATAAAAAATTCATTTTTAGAGCAAAGTTTTAAGTTAAAAATTATAATTAAATTAGATGATAGTAAAATTTGTTGTGCATTCAGATAAAAAAAAAAAAAAAAATGCTTTAATACACATATGTGAGTCTTTGATTTTTTATTATCATACCTGTAAATAAATATAACTCAAAGCGTTAATTATTTTAAAAAATATTAAATTAATTTTTATTGGAAAATAAAAAACAATACGAAAAGAAAATTTCTCTTAAAAAATCCAGCATTAATAACCCAGACACTGCGACAAATATGATCAGTTTAAAAAACCATGTTAATTATCAGACTTTGATAATCTACATTAGGTTCACCATATGTTGTAAAAACACCATAAATTATAGGTTCACCATAACTTAGAAAGGCATTTACGTATTATTGGATTCAGAAATTGTGTCTGCCATTTACATGATGTCGAACACATAAAAACATGCAGGAACTAAAACCCTCAACTTTGTCAAAAATAATCTCACTTGAAATGATTCTTCCATTTATAAATTCGATCTTAATTGAAAATGATTCTTCCATTTATAAATTTCTTCTTTATAAATTCGTTCTGTATTGGAAATGATTCTTCCATTTATAAATTCGTTCTTAATTGGAAATGATTCTTCCATTTATAAATTCGTTCTTAAATGGAAATGATTCTTCCATTTATAAATTCGTTCTTAATTTTCTTCCAATAAATTCGATTCTTCCATTTATAAATTCGTTCTTAATTTTTAAATGATTCTCCCAATACCATTTATAAATAAATACTTTTATATCCTATCTAGACGTTTATCCATGCAAATTATAAATGCTGCAAAAAATCGACAACAAATAAATTTACTGAAGAGAAATACATTTATTTGAAATGAAACATAAATTGTCAACAATTATAAATATAAATTACTTAATAGTCGATAATCTAATATCAAGCTTAATATCTATAGTGTAAACTTAATATGTAAAAACACAAATACTAACTAGGTGTTCCATTTTAAAGAACTAGATCTGGTTTTGACAACTGTGATTGAAAATTGTAAAAAGTGATTGACGAATGCTCTCAACTTAAAAAATCAAAAATTGTTTCTGACACAATGAAACATTTTTCGAACACCTTCTTTTCTCTTCCACTTAAAGAGTTGTTCTTTTTCATTATTATGACTTTATCGAATCAATTAGGAGCAATAAAAGAAAAATGGACATCAACAGCGGGAGATGGAAAAGATTCTGAATGTCAAATTAACCTAAAAACGCCACATGAAAAAGAAAAAAGAAACAATCAGAAATGAAGAAAATCGTTTACCACTGTTTAAAACACGAAAGAACGCCTTTCTTATTAAGATTATTATGTGATATTAGCAGATATATCGATAAAAAAAAGAAAAAAACCTCAAGAAAAAATGAAGGAAAAAAGAAAAACTATTCATGGAGTTACCATCGCTCTAGCCTTTTCATCATTTTAGCATATGCGATTCATATCAGAGAATGCGAATAATAGATTTTGCAGCTTGCACCTGAGTGAGTTTATAAAGGTTGATTTATAACCATTTTTTTTTTCTATTTTTTACCCTCAATGAAATTTATTCCTATCGTGTATAAAAAGGAAGGACTCATTTTACTCTTATGTTATAGAATAGTTTTAATTTCCTGATTGAATTTAAATTCACGTCATGTATTCATAAAATATAGTACCGAACTGATACAAACTATTACAATTTTCAACTATTTATTTTTTTTTCAACAATTTCAGACATTTAGAAAAAAAATGTCATTTAATTAGGGACATGTTTTTATAAATTATTAATGAGAAGTTTAACTGTCATTCCTGCACGCATATAATTGTAGAAAACTTTAAAATGTTTAAAAATTTTTGTCTGAAATATGTTTAATTAAATATGTAATTCTTTTAGTTAAAAAACAAACGACGGTTTTTATTTAAATATGTTTCGTATGGTTATTCTTACTTACTTTACAAAAAATAATTATGTAGGTTTTTTTCATCAACTCCTTATTAAAACATCATAAAATCATCATGTAGCATCACTTAAACTAGAAACTTTTTTGCACACATAATTTTTAATTAGAAAAATAATTAATGAAAAATTTAATTGTAATTCCTGCACGTGTATAGTTGTAACATAGAATGCTTTAAAATGTTTAAATTTTAAAAATTTTGTCTGGAATTTTTTAATTAAATATGTAATTAATTAAACAATTGTTTTAGTTACATGTGTTTCGTATGTTCACCCTTACTTACATTACAAAATAATAATAATTTTTTGTGGGTTCTTTCCTCGACTTTTTATTAAAACATCATGAAATTCGTAATTTGACAGTAAGATAATAAAATTTCTTGAGTTTAACTACTAATTTAACATATAAATATATAGATTTTTTGCATTATTCTTATTCATTGAGAACCAAAGCATTTTAATATATCTTTTAATTAATTTTAAGAAATGAATTATTTTATTTACAATTTGCAAAGAATGATTGAGATTTAATTATATCGACAGATTTCATAGCTCAGAATTCTGTCTACTTTATCCGCATGAATGAAGAATCAACTTAAAAAAATATAATTCACTGGCAAGATTAAACCCAAAACCTCTAGTGCTGAGCGCCAGGCGCTAACCACTCGGCCATTAGGCCCAGGAGCTTTTCTATTTAGTTACACCAAATAAGATAAAATTCTTTCATGCATAAACGAATGCAAAAAGTTAAGGTACCGTCTACAGAATTATTAGAGTTTTTGCATACCGTATTTTGGACGTCCGTTATTTTTTTCTGCCTTTTCTAGGAAATTGCGCATGCGTATCTGTAATAACGTTTCCTATGAGCATGCGTGCTAGGGAGAAAAAATAACGAAAAAAAACGGTATGCAAAATCTTTCTATTATTTTTCATGTTTAAACTAGGGAGGGAATATCCATAACGTAGCCATGAGCCGTAGGTCCCGGTCTCATATGACTGTGGAGCGATACAGAGCCCAATCAAACTTCTCACCAGCGTCATTCCCAAACTGTATAGGGCAACTGAGCTCTAGGCACAGTGATGTGGTGTGATGTAGTAGTAACAGCAGCAGATATCTGGGAAGTACCTGGATAACGGTGAATTTCTTAAATATCTTAAATTACTTCTGTCTTTACATGTTAGATTTCATGTTGTTTGACATGTTAGATTTCTCCCGTATTTCTAATTGCAAATGCTTTTAGATCAAAAGTGTAGTTATTCTCAAACAATTGTCTTCCAATCTCCCATTCTTCCTAATCTATTACCAAACTGATCAAAATTTCCACTCCAAAAAAAAAAAAAAAAAAAAAGGCTGTATAGGGGCTACTCAGCTCTAGGCTCAATGATGTGGTGTGGTGTGATGTAGTGGTATCAGTGATGGATAATGGTGAATTTCTTAGTAGCAGGTATCAGTGACAGTACCTGGATGTTAGATTTCATGTTGCTTGACATGTTAGATTTCATGTTGCTTGACATATTTTTCATGTTGTTTGACATGTTACTCCATGTCTTTGACATGTTAGATTTCATGTTGCTTGACATGTTAGATTTCATGTTGCTTGACATGTTAGATTTCATGTTGCTTGACATGTTTCATGATTTCATGTTAGATTTCATGTTGTCTGACATGTTAGATTTCATGTTGTTTGACATGTTAGATTTCTCCTGTCTTTCTAATTGCGAATGCCTTTAGATCAAAGGTGCAGTTATTTTCAAACAACTGTCTTCCAATCCCCCATTCCTTCTAATCCATTACCAAACTGATCAAAAATTTCCCTTCCAAAAGAAAAAAAGAAAGATTGTCAAATGCATCACCCTGCAGCAAATGGTACTTTAATGCACCTGATACAAAACGTACCACAGTTATTAGAATAAATCATCACCTATTATGTCCGAAGATCCAAATCTTCCTGTTCCGAACAAATTATCCGGTGATCTATCACGCTAAGATCCCAGCACACATACTACTCAGTTTAAATAATTTAAAACACTGTTTATACCTCGCTTAAAAAACCCGACGCACGATACATCGATTCGAAAACGTGCATCGCTCTCTGGTAACCTATAATTTTCCTTCTCATCCGAATGTCCCAAGTTTTACCGGCATTAAGTTTTAAACTAGTGTGATTTTTCATCTGCTTTTGCTTTTGGTTCTTTCTTTTTTTTTTTATTGGTTTTGACGCACCATGAGTGAAGATAATAATTTACCTGCTGTGAGCAATTAAAACTAGATTCGGATAGAAAGAAAAGAAGCAAACTCAAGAAACTAGTTCTGCTTCCTTGCTATAACTTCTTTTTTCTTTTTTTTTTTTTTTTCTTTTGCTGTGAGGTAGTATTATTGAGAGTTTAAAGGAACTAGAATGTGTCTGTGTAATCGATATCTGAATGAATTTCGTACTTGTGAGAAGAAAACTAGATTTAGTACATTGAATCATAATTTAGTCCAAATTCATGTGAGATAAGACAATATTTTACTGTTTATCTTCAGTGAAAAATGGTGGCATGACGACCAATTGGCTAGCGTTCTGACCTTTGGCGCTGTTTCAGGTTCGATTCCTATCTGTGGCAGGGATGTTTGGTAGTGATTCGGAATCCACGTTAAACTGTGGGCCCCTGTCTTAGCCTAAAGTGTGCAAAAAATAATCGTAGAGTGACAAACCAATCCACCATAGGTCTGATCTTCGCATCCATTGTGTAGTTGTTGAGAGTCAAAGATATGTGAAAACCTGGCACTTTTTTAGATTATGCCGTTTAGTTAACGAAGTCTATATATATGTATACTGCACACTCAAACTTGGCTATGCGTGGTCTTTTTTTTGTAGGATGATTTTGTGCGTTTATTTTTATACGTTTCATAGAAAAAGTCCAGCAAAAAAATAAAATAAGAATAAAAAATCCTAAAAAATTTTTTTTGTGTGCACTACCTATCCTATCCATCCAAGGCTATATGGAAAATTAGTAACGGCCTGAAAAAGTTATATGTTTGTACTTCTTTTTCATTGGCACGCAGCCTGATGGCCAATCGATTAGCTCTCTGGCCTTTGGTACTACAGGCTTCAGGTTCGAATCGTGGAGGGGAATGTATGTTTGTTAGTGATTCGAAGTTCAAGTTAAACTGTAGGTCCCGGTTTTAATTAGCCCAAAGTGTGCACAAAAATGACCGTAGAGCGACAAACTACAACCGATCTTCATTGGCGGTGGGCCAAAAGCCTTCTACCTCCTGGAAGATTTCGGAAAGATGTTATCTTTTTTACAGGATAGGATTGTCAGCCCTAAGCCCAATAGTCATTTTAGACCAGAACTTAGGTTTAAAATAGATTCCGGATCACTACAAACATCCGGCACAGACGGGACTTGAACCCTATGGCATTGAGTTCTAAAGCCATAGGGTTCTAGTCACCTGCCCATCAGGCCCATATGTTTATACTAGCAGTCTAAAATTTTGAGTTGAATTCGTCACTCATTCTTTTCTTATATAGCCCAACATTAATAGATATGGTTCTAAGTTATATGATAAATATTAGTTTTTTGATTTTTTACAATATCGTCAAATGTAACAATTGATTGACAGGTAAATGATGACAGATTGACGAAAATAATTTGAAATAATTAACACCATCTACGAAAAAAATTTATTTATGATTATTTACTTTTATTACGTAAAAATAAAAAATTTTCTAAATGAAACCAAATGGTCGTAGCTTATATAATGTGGCGTGAAAAAATTTTTGATATGTATGAGAAATATTTTTAGAAGATAAAAAGAATAATAATCAATTTGACAAAAATCAATTAGGAAAATAAACAATTGCCTAGAAAATAATCAATTTGGGTGAACATATTAAAAGAAAGCAATCATTGTGTAAAATGATAGAAATTTTATGAATTGTTATGGTATAAATGTATATGCTAAAAACAAAACATTGTTGTACTTCCTAAAGTATAGCAATGTTTTTGTTTTACTGTGATTAAAATCCATTTGATGCACTCCAATTAATGTGTCAAAAATTAATTATAAAAAATAGAAATTAATTTTTTTTTTAATTTAAATATCTAAAAATAATAATAATATGAGTGCCGAATTAATATTTTGATTTTAGAAATAAAACCAATATATTTAAGTAATATTTTTAGGACTTCAAATAAAAGAAAACACAGACAGATATAGTATTAAATTATTTTTTAATAGTTATTTTGTCAAAAATGTAAAAAAAAAAAAAAAATGAAAACAATACCATAACTCTGTATGACTAGCATAACTTTTTACTAATAGAAAAATGATGGTATTTTTTGTAGCAAATTACACTAATTTCTTTTTTTTTTTTTTTTTTCCTCGAATATGAAGATAATAACCGGATTCAAGTCAATTTTCTGGGGTGATAATGAAGAAATTCATAATCTTTTTCTTTTTCCTCTCAAATAATGTCCTTTCTTTACAAATGAAGAACCCCATGTGCATGCTTTACCTAATTATTTTTGTGTTCTGAAATTTAAAAGGATAATTAGATAATGGGAATTATAATTAAAGAAACATAAAAATAATACAAATTAACGATTTATCATATTTTAAAGTCATTGAATATTTTTTTTTATAAATTTAGGGGAAAAAATAAAAAACCTCTTAGATGTGTTATATTTTCAGAACATTTAATTATTTTAAATTCTAAAAATAATTCAAATTTTTTTTAAATTTAAAATATGATTTAAATACAAACGATCTATATTTATCAGTTTTTTGTTAAATAATATAATGTAAATTATAATTAAAGGAGGGAATAGGATAATTAGATAATGTAAATTATAATTAAAGAACTTAAAATAATACAAATTAGTGATTTCTCATAATTTAAATTCATTGAATATTTTTTTTCTTTATAAATTCAGTAAAAAATTAATAAAAACATCTCTTAGATGTGTTATATTTTCAAAAATATTTAATAATGTCAAATTCTAAAAATAATTAAAATTCTTTTAAGATTTAAAATAAAATTTAAGTTCAAAAGATTCAAGTTCATCTGTTTTTTGTTAAAAAAAAAATTTCGTTACCAGCAATTTTATCAAAATTTGTTTTTAAAAAATCTGATGTCTTGCAAATTTAATCACTGAAATAAAAGCAAAAAAAAACAAAGATTTTAACTAATTTTTATTATTAATTAATATTTATCATTTTTCTGACTTAATAAAATGTGGACTGTGTAATTATAATTGAAGAACATACAAATAGCACAAATTAACGATTTATCATGTATTAAATTCATTGATTTTTTATATAAATTAAAATGAAAAAACACATCTATTAGGTGTGTTATAGTTTGATGAACATTTAATAATTTCAAATTTTAAAAAATTATTCACATTTTTTTTTAAGTTCTTAACAAAAATTTAAGTAAAAGATTTATATTTATTTGCTTTTTGTTAAAAAAAAATTGTTACAAGAAATTTCATCAAAATTTGTTTTAAAAAAAACCTATGTCTTGCAAATATAATTACCGAAATAAAAGCAAAAAACAAATTAATTAATTATTAAACAAATTAACAAATTAACAATTGTCCCTAATTAATCAATTCTTACTATTAATTAATGTTTACTGTTACTTTTGCGGTTTAATAAAATGTGGACAATTAGGAACCTTTATATTAGAATAAAAGAACAAGCGAAAAATTAAACAAAAATGAGAATACTTTATCTTTATAATTTCTAATTCAGTATCTAATTTAGATTAATTTTTGTGGTATGGAATTAACAGGAATAAATTATTTATAGTGACAAAAAAGTAATTTGTTAGTAAATTACTAATAGCTTAATTATCTCTTATAAGGCTACTAAATATTGATAAACTATAATTCCAGAATTCTTCGTAAAAAAAGAATTACTGATTATGTCATTAATTAAATTAATTATTTTAATATCTATTATCAGCAATTGTTATTCATTAATTATTTAAATTATTATTTTGAAGGATGGTTAATAGACTTATTAGAGAGTTTTTGCATAACGTTTTTTTATAGGAATAGCTCGGTAGTGCAGTATTACAGATATGCATGCGCAATAGTACAATGTTTCTTATGAGCATGCGCGCTAAGGAAGAAACATATAGGACGAAAAACTCTCTATTAACCTTATTGGAGAATATTATAAAAAATTTTATCTAAGAAAGAATATCGCATTATTTTTTTTCCAAGTTTTATTTTTAAACAAAAAACTTTATTGATTTACATACTAGAGTTAAAAACTCGACAGAACTTAAAAACCATAAATTTTTTACTTGTAAAATCACTTTAAGATTGCTGATAATATAAATGTTCTTCCAGTTAAAAGTTAGCAATTCTTTACATTGATCTAATTTTCAATTCATATATAACGTTAATTTCTAATTACCTGTGCAATCTAATGTTTAATTCGTATGTAATGTTAATTTCTAATTACCTATGTAACCTAATTTTCAATTCGTATTTAACGTTAATTTCTAATTACCTATGTAACCTAATTTTCAATTCGTATGTAACGTTGTAACATTTAATAATAACACTTTGGACTAATTAGACGGGGTCTATAGTTTAACGTGGATTTCAAACCACTACTACTACTACACCACACCACACCACATCACATCACTGTGCCTAGAGCTCAGTTGCTACTTTACAGTTTGTGAATGATGTGGTGGGAAGTCAGATTGGGCTATGTGAGGCTCTATGGTCATATGAGACCGGTCTTAAAAAGTGGATTCTGAACCACTCACAAACATCCATTTCTAATTACCCATGCAACTTAATTTTCAATTCGTATGTAACGTTAATTTCTAATTTCCAATTCGTATGTAACATTAATCTCTAATTACCTATGTAACCAAATTTTCAATTCATATGTCATACGTTAGCAATTCATATGTAACCTTTAAAAAATTTCAAAACTTTCTAAAACTGAAATAACGCATGAGACCATCATTATATTAAAGATAAAAAAAAAAAACAAAAATCTACATATATATTAAGATTTAATAACAATATTTAATATTTAACAATCCATTTGTCCTCATACCAACTCAAACGCGTCTCATTTTCTATAAAATAGCCCTCATTATCCATGAAAATCAAACATCCATGAGATTCAACTGGTCAACAAAAAATTACGATTATAATTACGAAAAGTAATCCAAAACTAAGCCAAACAATGCATTTTTAATGCACTTACAAATCGAAATTCCGTTAATTGTATACCGTAAGCAATCAATACCTACTCCCAACTTGGATATGGCTACCGAATGGCAGATCTATAACGTTTAGTTTGCCAGAACAATTAACCGATACAGTTTTATTTTTAATTCTTACATTAATGCTTTTAGTAATAATATGTTATGGTAATAGTGATAACAATTATTGCACTAATGATTTAAATCACGCAATGATCGTTCGCTAACTGCTTGGAAGTGAAACAATAAAAATGATTATGGAAATTATTCAAATTTCGGCGTTTATTCAATAAAAGCTGCAGCGTATATTTAAATGATTAACGCCAATTTTATTTTGGATGCAAAAGGAATAAATAGAATATAACTAAAAAATAATTTAGGATTTTCTCGTTTATTTATGTGTCTCTGTTAGTTATGATTGTTTATTAATTTTTTTTTTTTTTTCAATTTTTCAAAAAAAAGAAAAAAGTTCAGTTTATAAAAAGAAACATTATTCATTATTATTAACATTTTCAAAATGGTACCACTTGTTAAATTTTATTTATTTTCTTGTACGCTTTGTTTTTGTTAAAATGTATACATTAGAGATTTGTTTTGTCGCTCTATGGTCATTTTGTCTACACTTTGGACTAATTAGACGGGGTCTATAGTTTAACGTGGATTCGAAACACCTACTACTACTACACCACACCACACCACACCACACCACATCACATCACTGTGCCTAGAGCTCAGTTGCTCCTTTACAGTTTGGGAATGATGTGGTGGGAAGTCAGATTGGGCTATGTGAGGCTCTACGGTCATATGGAGACCGGGATCTAAGGCTTAAAGTGGATTCTGAACCACTCACAAACATCCATGCCACCGCCAGGATTCAAATCTGAAGCCTTGTATACATTAGAGAATATCCCCTATCATCTGTAAAAAGCGGCCGGATAGCCAATTGGCTAGCGCTCTGGTCTTTGATACCACAGGCTTAAGGTCCGAATTCAAGCATGGATGCTTGTTGGTGGTTCGGAATCCAAGTTAAACTGTAGGTCCCTGTCTAATTAGCCTAAAGTGTGCACAAAATGACAGTAGAGTGGCAAACCGAACCAAACAAATTTCTGTAAAAATGCCTTTATAATGTAATTATAAATATATTTTGTAAAAATAGTTCTAACATAGTTTGTTCCATTTGGAACGCATTTAATGGTGATAGAAAAAAATTTTTTAAAGTATCATTAGCATTAAAATCAATTGTTAAACCTGTTAAAAGTTTTTTAGTTTATTATAAAATTAATATTATCATTATATTATTAAAATGATTAAGCATTTAATTATTTCGCAGTCACCTTTAAATATTTTTCAATAGGTTTAATTTAATTTTTTTATAATTACATTTTAAAAATACCGCTTCAATTTTCATATATAGTGTAAAATATGGTTTTATCTAATTATTAGAAAAACGTTACCTAACTAATAGATAAAATTTGTATTTTAATTTTTAAACGTATTATTAGCATATTTTTTGATTTATTAAATTTGAGCAAAATTAAGTTTCGTATTTCTAGCTTATTACTTTTTTTAATTTTAACTCTACACTATACGTGGGACATATTTATTGCTCCATTTTGTACATAGTTCTGAATCAAGTAAAAATTTCGTGTTTTTTTATGCTTTAATATTTTGCTCATTCATGATTTTTAAAAATAAAATTTTATTATTCGATAGCTTTTCTTAATTGCAAAATCCATAAATGTAAAAGTTTAAATATGCTATGGCATTGATATCTAAATTTTAAAAAGTTAGTATTTTTATCGTACAAAGGCAAAGTTTTTTTTTGGAGGCCTGGGAAAAATGTTCCCAGTAGCTTTTTTGTTACTTAATTATTGGTAAATAAAATTTTTTTACGTAAAGGGTTAAAGGAGGTTTTAAGTAAAATTAAATTTAATTTTGCTATAATTTTGGTACTGTGCTCAGAGTTTAAATAAGAAGACTAGGATTAAAATCTAGCCGAAACCCTAAAAATTACGATTTGGTAAAAGAAGTTTGGTTTTGCACTCATCTACGGTCATCTTGTGCGCAAATCGAGGACCCTAAAAACTAAGATTTGGAAAAAGAGGTACGCTTTGAACTGCAGATCCCTAACCACTCACAATCATCCATGCCACGGCCAGCATTCGAACCTGAAGCCTGCGATACAAAGGCCAAAGCGCCAACCAATTGGCCACCAGGCAACAGCTTTGGTAAAAGAGGTTGATTGAGGTTTTTATGACACAAGGACTAGATTTGGCCATTCTGTGCCAAACGACAGTAATTTTAAAGTTTTGGTAAAATGTAATGGTTAAAAATACGAAAATTCAATTGCAAGAACAGGTAAAATTCAGTTAAAAGTAAAATCTAGTGATTATGGATTTAATATTGTTATAAAATCGATTAAAACTCAGGTTAATGAACATTGTCAATTAAAAGCAAGTAAAATACGAGAACAAGAGAAAAAAGGCGCAGCAAATAAATTTCAAATATAAGGCATGAAACTAATTTGCACAACAAATAAAGATTAGCATGGGGATTGTCTGTCAGTAAGTCAGATAGGTTGGGATGCTCGCCACCAAAAGTCGGATTCTATTGAATCTTGGACATTCGACTAATATAATGTTTGACTGGCAAAACAGTGTTACATGTAGAGCAAGTAGGAACAAGCTCTGAGCAAAGTAAATGCAAATGTGTAAAATAAGTATGGCCTATACGAAGTCGTGTCATCTTGACGCTTTGTCGTCCTGTAACATCCTGTGTCGTTTTTTAAAACCTGTAACGGACGGCTGAATACGGAAAATTATTATTGTCTTGCGTATTTTAACAAACAGAAGAAAAAGTGAATTTTAAAAACAGATTCCATATCACAAAATGGGACGAAATTATGAATCAACAAAACTGCAGCCGTTTTTTCATTGTCCAATATCCCAACATGACCATCCCAGGTTTCAGGTGGAAGGGATGTTTGTGAGTGGTTCGGAATACACGTTAAACTGTAGGTCCCGGTCTGTTTAGCCTAAAGTGTGCACAAGATGACCGTATGAGCGACAAAACCAACCTAACATGACCAAGTACCCAACTGAAGATAATGTCAAAATTTTTGTCGTTTAAAAGAGAATATTTCGTCATACAGTTTAAAACCAGGAGTGACTATGTCGTGTAGCATTTAAAAGCTAAAATAGAACTTCTTGAGTCGCTGTTGGTAAAAGGAGAAAATACATATATGTATATATATATATATATATATATATATATATATATATATATATATACAGAGGAGAGATCGTCTATAATTCAATAAATTTCCAACCTGACCATAAAAAAGTATTATTTTTCTTTGAAAGGTGAAATAAAGTTCTGAAGTTAAAGGAACTTCCTGCTTAATGAATAACTCAATTTCCTACAAAAAGCCTTTAACGAAGGCACTTCTCTCACTATAAAACATCCTATTAACATATATATACGTATACAATGTAGCCGAATGGAAGGCACATTATACATGTACTCTTGCTTATTAAAAAGCTATCGTTGGACAAAGATAAGGAAGATTAGGCATTAAGGGTTGCAGTCTTGTAAGGTTGAATAACTTTCCAAATACCAATATTACACAATGGAGGTAATTTGGCAGTGATTAATCGCGTCACGCCTGATAAGCTACAAGATTAAAAAAAAAGAAAGAAAGTATTTAGCGGGGAACCAATGACATTCTGTTTTATTAGATTCCAATGTAAACACGGCATCTTTCTAATAGGCCCTAATTCGACAGTGGGAAATATGACAATCCGTCACCCGAGGGTGACTTCGCATTATATTATTGTGAACAGATCTCTTCCACTGTGTCTTGTCTAAATAGTCTCTGGCAGGAATAATAGATTCTGTACACATTCCATTTAATCCATATTGGGTTTCTGCATGCTGTCAAATTAGAGATTTGCGTTAAGACTCTATGAGGTCGTATTTTTAAGTGTCCGTTATCATTCTCTGGGAAACTCTTCTCAAAAGTGACTTTGTGTCAAAATGAATTATTTTTAAAATGCAAAAACATTTAAATCTCAACTATTCATTTCCCAGATTTGTTTCACTTGTGATTGATTTCCAAGCAATAACTTTTCAGTCTTTGTAATTCATAGAACTTAGAAATATTGTTGTTATTACTAATCCCCTTGGTGCAGGAAAAGCTTACACCAGGTCTAATAGACCCATCGCGGGCGACTGGTCCATGACTAAGGGTAATATGCAGATTCACTTGAGCGCGGTAACCACGGGGGCTGAAGACTGATTAAACCTCAAAACAACAATCATATTGGAATGGGACATTACGGATTAAAGTAGACAACAAACATCAACACAACAAACATCCACACCGCCTTGACTTGAACCCGAAACCTGAGCTCTAGACACTCGGCCATTTAGGCCCCACTTTGAATATTAAAATATCTAATGGTTCAAAATTACAATCCGTCACCCGAGGGTTTCCGAGAGTTCTATTCCTGTGAACAGATCTCCACCACTGTGTCTTGTTTAAGTAGTCGTCTGGCTAGAATAATAGATTCTGTACACATTGCGTTTAATCCATATTGGGTTTCTGCATGCTGTCAAATTAGAGATTTGCGTTAAGACACTAGACAAGAATATGAGGTGGTATTTTGTTAAGTATTTGTTTGTTAAGTATGATCATTCTCTGAAGAACTCCTGTCAAAAATTGACTTTTTTGTGTCAAATTGAGTTATTTTAAAATGCAAAAGACACTTAAATCCAACAATTTTTTCATTTATGAGGAATTTCAAGAAGTGGCTTTTCAATCTTTGTTAATTCAGGATCTAATAGACCGGTCCATGGCTAAGGGGTCCATGCAGCTTCACTTTAGCGAGGAACTTCGAGGGCTGAAGACTGGCTAAACCTCAATACGACACTCTACGATCATATTAGACTGGGGCCTACGGTTTTAAGTGGTTTCCGAGCCATTACAAATACCCATGGTAATGCCGGGAGTAATAATTATTAGGCCCCGTTAATTATTAAGATACAAGTGTTAAGGCGAATAGATAATCGATCATATGATTTTTTATGTATTTGTATTTTCTACGTTGTGTCATTAGAATGTGTTGTTGTTATTGTTGTTAAACCACCTGGTTAACCCCCACCAGGTCTAATAGACCCCGTCGCAGGAGACTGGTCCATGGCTAAGCGTAATATGCAGATTCACTTTTAGCGAGGAACCATGAGGGCTGACGACTAACTAAATCTCAAGACAACGCTCTACAATCCTATTATTCTCATCACCTACGATTTAAAGGGGATTCCGAACCACTACAGACATCCATGGCACTGCCTGGACTGGAACCCGAAACCTGTGGCACTGAGCTGCAGAGCGCTAGGCACTTGGCCATTCAGGCCTCACTTAGAATATTAAAATATCTAATGGTGTCCGCTTTCGTTCAAAAATATCTAAATATTCACAAACAAATAAAATGTAATTCATGCAATGCAATGCAAAAAGCAAAATGCAATTCATGCGATTGCATTTAATCCATAAGGGTTTCTGCTGCTGTCAAGGTGGAGATTTGAGTTAAGACCTCATATTCTGTCTAGTGTCTTATTTTTAAGTGTCCGTTTTCATTCTCAGGGAAACTCTTTCCAAATTAGACTTTGTGTCAAACTGAGTTATTTCAGAATGCAGAAGACATTTAAATCACAATTATCCATTCCCGGATTTCTTTCGATTGTGATTTATTTCAAGCACTGGTTTTTAACCTTTGTTAATTTATGGAATTATAAGTATTAAAGGGGTCTGATGGCCGAGTGACTAGCGCTCTGGAGTTCGGTGCCACAGGTTTCGAGTCCCAGCTGTGTCGGATGTTTGACGGCCTTGGCCCACCATGGGGCTGTTGCGCCAATGATGATGATGATGTATTGTGAATATGGGTTTTATGAGCATTAAAATATCTAATGAAGCCCGCTCACACTCAAAAATATCTAAATATTCACAAATAAACAAAAAAAGTATACTTATGGAAATTTCTGGAAAAATGAATCTATCAAACAAATTTTTAAAAATTGGTTATTAGCGTTAACGTAAAGAATAAATTAGACTAAATGTAATCCTCTATAGTAATTTTATTAACTAAATATGATATCACTAGCTGAATTTTACTTTGTCACTTAATGAGATAATGCTGTATTGCAAAATAACATAAATACAATCCATGCTATTGAAAAGATAGAGTGGAACTTCAAAGGTTATACTGAACTCAATTTTATTGCTGTTTTACTTAAAAAATACGATGGTAGCTATAAAAACACAATGAGTTTAAGTTTAATTCAATCCGTGTAGGTTCTACAGTAAATTTATATGAGGGGAAATTGAGATCGGCATTCTTTAAGGCACTACAATATAGTTTTATGGTTTATTTTCATTACTACGTTTTTACGTTATTTTCTTCACTTTTGAATTATTATACTAATCAAAATGATGTTTAATCAGAAATTGCTAACATAAAATTTAGATGATAGTAAGTTAAAAAAGTAACTGAAAAATTACATTTTTTACTTTTTTAGAATTACGTATTTTCATTAAAAGTTGATTTAAAACAATTATGATAGTCATATGCATTAGATTCTACATTATGAACTTATAGAGAGGATCCAGCAATACGTAACT